>BMAO01037548.1:0-33823 GCA_019973975.1 Trichonephila clavata | reverse complement strand
TAAATATTAAAATAAGCCAAATTATTAATGTGAACTAGTCAAACAATTAGGAAAAATTATACTAATTATAATCTTTTTTTTTTTCTCTAAAAATTAAAACAAAAATTTTATTTGCATTTCCATGAATGATTTTCAACTTTTTTTTTTTACAATGCATGGTAAAAATATTTTTTTCGCTATACCATAGGTATATCTAAAGATTGCTTAATATAATTTTCCGAAATGGTTTTTCAGATACCACGTTGATTTCTAAAATGAATTCTATTGGAAAATTGTTACTGTATTTATTAACAATTGTTGCATTAAAGTTCATTATCTGCTAAAAACTTAGAAAATTATTTCTTATTGTAAGATCTGGTGTTTAAGGAGAGATAATATTCTTTGAAAATGTCCTATTCAATTTCTCAAACAATTCTAAATAACATGGCTTAATATTCTTTTCGAAAGACACTTAGCAATTTATAAACAGAACAAACTACTAATGACTGTTATAGATTTTCGAAAAATATGTGAAGTCGTTTACTCATTCATTTTTATTCTCTTCCCTGAAGTCATTTAGACTGTTGATAAAACACTGAACAAGCGAGTATTGCTTGGATAATTTAGTACGAAAACGTAATTGAAAAAAATATTTCATAGTTTACAAGCTGCCTCATATTTTTTTTTCATCTTATAAGATTAATTAACTTTTCAAAAGTATATGTATTGCGGTATTTATTGTTTTTTAAAAGGTCTTTTATTTAGCATGAAAAATTATGTATAATACAAACGAGAAAGAAAAAGATATATAAAAATGTAAAATTAACAAATAATAACTTTTTTAAAGTAATTAGTTGGGAAAGGGAAGTCTTAATTACCTTCACAATTACTTTTCTGTTTTTGTGTCTTCAATTAATATTCCTAAACAGTGTTTAGAGCCATTTTTGAATCATAGTTCCCAATTGTATTTAAAAAAGATTGTGTTACAAGAGCTAAAAGTATATCTTAAATTAATATCAGACATTTTCATTTTTCTCTTGGATACTTTTTCGCACTTTTTGAAAAAGAATTATTTTATATAAGAATTCTAGGTAAAAAAAAACCGTATTAAAATGATAGTTCCCTGTAATGATGGAGCAAAGAAACTGAGCATCAATTGAAAAAAATTATGTTTATAAAAAATATTAAATTTGTTCTGTATGTTTCGAGAATTAATGTGGTATCTAATATCTTTTTAATGAAATATAAAACATTAAAAAAAACTAGAAAAGAAAATATTTAAAAGAACAAAATACGATTACCTTACAATCTGGCGTATAATGCGCACTTAAACTTTCAAGCTGTACTTTTTTAATTTTAAGGTATACCCGCCGTATTACACGCAACCCCTTTTTTATGCAATGCTCTTATGCTTTGAAAAGTCACTTATTAAATATATTATTCCAGACTTTTGAAAAAATAATATACATCTAGAAATACAACACTTTAAGTTTATAAGGTGTGTGTGTTTCACTTTTTTACCATGATTTTATTAACTCTCTTGTGTGCCTGGGTGGAATTTTGTAATTGATTTTAAATTAACTTCCCGATAAGTTAGAGATTTGAAATTTGGACCATAACTCAGAAGTCGATGATAATGTATGAAAATGGGAAAAAAGAAGTCCTAGTCTCCAACCCGGGTCCCCGAAGAGGTGGGGCCCCGTGACTCCGGAACTTACACGAATTTACGCAAGCAAAGACCACCTATTGATAGCAGGGATCAAGTTGCGTCTATATGTATAATTCCGTGGCTCTGGGGTCAAAGAGGGGGCCCCCAGGTTACCATATATTTTTATTAACTCGCTTTCTTGTATATCTGTCCAGATGGAATTTTGTAATTGATTTTAAACAAACTTCCCGATTAGCTAGAGACTTGAAAATTGGACCATAGCTCAGAAGTGGATGCCAATGCCTGAAAATGTAAAAAAAGTTCGTTTCAATCTTGGGCCCCTGAAGAGGATTTTATATCTGTCCAGGTAGAATTTTGTAATTGATTTTAGACTAACTTCCCGATGAGACTTGAACAGATAGATTTGATAGAAATGATAGAGACTTGAAATTTGGACTATATATCTCAGAAATAGATGGCAATGCATGAAAATGGTTATAAAAACATTGTACATAAATTTTTTTATTAAAAAATTATTTTAAATAAACGTTAGTTAGATATACACAGAAGTACTTTTTTTAATGATCACCTCTCTTTTTTTTAAAGCTACTATTTTTATACCGGCGCATAACGGGTACTCGTAAGTTTCAATCTTAATTTTTGTGTTTAAAATGCGTGTTTATACGCCAAATTTTAAAGTAAACTGACAACAATCGGTAGAAAAATCTAAATTTTTCAATCTAGATTTTTTTGTAATATAAATATACATATACTATCTAAAAATTTAAGTCATCTTTTATTAAAAAAAATGATCCAGATGATTTTTATGTTCACTTTATCACATCAAAATAGCTAATAAAAACTTTAAAATGATTCATCCAACTAACGAAAAATTTTTTTTTTCTTTCTTAAAGTGCTATTTTTTTCTATTGCGCAAAGATTTCGACATTTTTTTTAAAATTATTGCTATTATAATATGTTATTAAAATAGTTTATTGGCATTTTTTAATCAAACAATGCTGAATTTTTGAAGCTAATAGGTAAATTTTTTAATTTATACATTCTGACAGGAATTTTAAATCTAGTTATTATTTACGAAAAAAATGGAACTAATTTTATATCCGAGTGCTAAGCACCAAGCTCTGTTTGGCGTGATTAGAATCGCGCCAAGCAGCAATTGTTGTTGAGTGATATGGAATCCAAGATGGTATCCTATCGAGAACAAATCGTCAGGAAAATAATTTTAAAGAACTGTTTTGTGAAATTTATTTCAAATAAAGAATCTAGGAATAGATTGAAAATAACCAACATCAATCAATAATTCATATCAATATAGTATAAAAATAATTATATTATATGATATATAACAATAATCATATAATTTAATATTAATTTTTATGTTTAACAATAATTGTAACATATAGTTATATTATATTATACATATAATATAATTACGTAATACATATATATAAATTAATCTATAATGAATATCAGTTAATAATTGCTGATAACTTGCAATGTTCTAGAAACTACGTGTTCCGTAAATGAATTTCATCGAACAAGAAACGTTTAAAAATGCATTATTTAAAAGTAAATTAAAGTTAAAATGCTCAAAATTAAAAGCATAATCCTCACATTTTTTAAAAAAATAAATAAACTTGTACTCACTATGATATTAGAAATAACCATATTCGAAAATAACACAAAATCCAAGAGAAGCCCTTGAAGCAGCAGAATGCTCGCAATAAACAAAATTAATTTTTTAATGAAATAGAATTAAAATCGTCGGAAATCAATTGAGTTACCTTGGAACAAGTAATATAAAAAGAACAAAAAACAATTAACTTAGGTGAACAAAGAAACATTTTTTAGCTACTTTATATTGAATAGAGAGAGAGAGAGTGTGTTACAATAAATATAAATATGTATGCACATATCACAATTTTAAATGACAATAAATAGAAAGCGATTTCCCTTGCAATTTTCCATTTTCCTTTCTATATATGTTGTTGGATTGATTTTTTATGGTTGTTATTATTTATTCATTAATTAAATTTAATTATTCTAATGAAAGAGTATGGTAAAAAAGAAATCACAGTCTCAGAACTAGCGCCATCACAGGTTGGCTTCGAACCCACGGACTTTGGATTAGAAGTCCAACGCGCTACACTTTGCACTACAGAGACACACAAACAAGTTTCCTTTCTATATATACTGTAGAACAATTATTTTTGTTTGTTAGTAGCTATTCATTCTTAATTTAATTAATGGTTAATATTTGAAAAAAACTGTATTATTATCAAGTCTCATCCACTGCAAGTTTTAAAAAAACGTATTTGAACTTGAAAGGATGAATAGAAAGTATTTTATTGAAGATTGAAAATTTGAACACGATATCTAAATATATATATATATATAAGGAGAGAGTGAACTAATAGTAAGAATTGAAAAAAAACAATAAAAACTAACTATTATATATGTCATTCCCATGGCACAACCACATTACTATACAATAAAAATGTAAAGGCAACCATATTGTATTGTTATCTCCCATCTTGGCGAAGATAAACAACAACTCGGCGCATAGCACTCATTATCAAATTAGCACCAAAATAAAATATTTTCCGAATCTTACTATTGTTATCAAAAAGTGAATTCCAAATTTGTTGCACATACTTTGTAATACATTTGTAAATTAATGTTCAAGCGTTAATATTAAAATTATTTCTATAATACGTGTGTAACATTTGAAAACCACTTGAAAATTACAATGTTTTTGTTTGTAAATCAAATGCTTTTTTTTAGGTATTTTGATCAACAATCCTGTTTTACATATTACTTAGCAGAAGAATAAACTATAAAATTATTAAATTAGAGATTTCTATAATCTTACCGCATTCCAAAAAATAGAATATTAATATCCATTTCACATCGTCATTTAGGGAGAGATACACGAAATCAAGATGTCGAATGACGAAGTCATTCTAAAAATGCTTACAACTTTTAGTCGATTAGTCTAGAAATCGATCCTAAAAATTGTTCTTAATTACCATCATTTTAATAAATGTAGCATACTCGCTATTGGGTAATTACCGTTTCTTCCTTCTCCCAAATCCCTTTCGGCGGGGGAATCGTGATTGTTCCTCATTTTTCATCAAGAATATTAAAAAATGATTTTCTTCATTTTGATTCTAATGGCCTGTATTTAACATTTCGCTTAAGCCTTACGTTCTCATATTATCGTATAATATATTAATTGCTTTTATTTGTCTAAAAAATAAAAACATTTTATTAGTATAATAAATTATACTTGCAGAAACAGCTTGCTGTGTATTTTAGAAGGAAACTTTTTACATTCGTATAGTGTGAAAAATAATTGAAGAAAAACTGGAATCATGACTTGTAATTTGATGTATTATTGTCTACTTCAACATCCAGTAGTCATGGTGTTATCATCTAGAAGTGGCCGCGGTAGCCAAGTGGTCTAGGCGTCGGATCATGGCTAGCATGTCAGGAGTTCGATCCCAGTATCGCTGAAGACTCGCCGTGAAGAAGAGCGATGCACGTTAAATCTGTCGAGAGCTCAAACGTCCTCCCGTTGGTGTGGTAGGTAGAAAAGGGGGGGTGTCGCCCGCGTCACTTGATTTTGGTTCAAAATTACGCGGACAGTCCCCAAAAGCCCTCATGTAGCTGAACAGTGGGACGTTAATATTCCCTCACTCACTCTCATCAAGGAGATATGATCTAATGAGTATATTCCAAATCGTTAAATATAGTTTTGACTTCTCCTTTTTTCAAATACACGTTGAAAGTACTATTAGTAAAATATCCTTAAGACGAAAACTAAAAAAAAGGGATGTGCAATAATATTGGTTGAAATTAAAGTGCAACTCGAAATGATGTGGATTGGAACTTTAATAGTGGAAACTATTCTTTACAATGAGTACAAAAGTGATTCTTATCACCATGCTTTACAGTCTTTCAATTTAGTCACCAGCATTGTGTATAACCCGTTTACAACGATGTGGAAACGCAGAACAGCTTTAACAGCGCCTGTTCTGTCAGTAGTTCGAATTGACCGTTCTATTGCCGCATGGAACATTTTAAAAGAGAATGCCACAAGGTGGTTCGTTCATCTTAGAAATTAGATGAAAGTCATATGGGCTTAAATCTGGGGAATATGGTGTATGGCAAAGCACTTCCCAGCCCCATCGATCGAACAAATCAGTCACAGCTTGCTCTGCATGCGGCAGAACATTGAAATGCAAAATGATAGGAGTGCTCTGCAGAAAGTCTCGCCGTTTATTTCTCAAAGCTGGTCTAAGATGTTACTCGAAAAAAGAGCAGTAATACTGCGCATAGACGGTCTGCTGTGGAGGAATGTATGCCTTATCATGACACTATCACAGTCGTACGCGAGAATCACCTTGACTTTCACATTATTGGGGTTCTTACAAAATTTCAAACGTCGCGGTGACCCATAATGACGCCATTGGTTTGATTGGCGTTTCAGTTCGGGTTGGTACGATCTGGCCCAAGTCTCCTACAGTGTAATGATACGGCACAAAAAAAGTCTTTCCTTCTCTCTCATAGTGCTCCAGGTCGGTTCGAGCAGCATCGTATTGTAGCCTTTTCTGCATTTCCGTCAAATGAAACTCTTGGATGGATGTAGAACCCATTGTAGAGCAATTTTTCCCAGTCCCAAATGTTCCTTCAGAATGTGCAACACAGTTATATGCGCAAATTCTGTTTGTCGGACCAGATCACGAATCGTTTGGACTCGATCACTGTCCATTAGTGTGGCAACAGCATACATTTCTGCTTTGCTGACACAAGGATGACCTGGCCGATGCATGTCTGCCACGTCTTGGCGTCCTTCATTGAAAGCGTTTACCCATCTTGCTACAGTTCTGCAAGGCAATGCAGATTCCCTGCAAGTCTCTTGAAGCCCTAAATGACATTATCGTGCTGTACGACCTGTGGCACATTCAATTTTTACCCTTCCTTGTTCTTGTTTTGAAAACATCCTGACAACACTTACTTTAGGCCGAAAGCTAATACAAGGATCAGTTCTTCGCGTCACTCAACATGTGCATGACATAGGAAGAACAATGGATTTTGCTGAGAGGTAAGGAACGTATGTAGCAGACGTGTGGTATACACTACATTCTTTGATCTTGTTGGGTAGAGTTTCTACAGCAGTGTTGCCACTATTAAAGTTCCAAACCTCGTAAAATGTAACAACTGGAATGCAACATTTATCAAAAATGTTTTTTTTTTCTTTTCAAGAACTCATATTGAGAACCAATCCTTATTTTAAGAGTGACCGGAGTAGGCGTGGGATTATAGGTGCGAACTTTTGGCGAGAGTTGGCGATTCTCAAATTCGAAACCTAGTAGCTCCGTGGTTGTGACCACGGCAGCCTAGAGATCAAAGTAACGGACTTGTGACTGTGGCGTTTCATGAGTTCGAGCATTGTACCGCTGAAGACCAACAGTGTAGAGGATGCCGATGCACGTTAAATATGTCGAGACTCAAACGTCCTCTCATTGGTGAGGTGTAGGAGTGAGGAGAGGGGGTGGCTCAGTTGTCGTCCTAGTCACTGGATCATGGTTCAAAATTATGAGGTTGTCGTGCGACGTTAATATTCACTTACTTAGTCGACACCGGTTGCAGTTAATAATAATTTCTGGAGGAGAAAATCGTAGGCACGCATGATGATTATGTGGCATGTTAAATATTATTTCATTTAGGCTCTGGTACTCTCGGCAAAATTAAATCAGGGCAATATTTAGCATCCGATGAGAGCTTCAATTAAAAATAGTTAAATAAATAACTATAGAGTTCCCATTTACTAGCGAGGCCGCCATTAGATGATACCACCATGAAATGGCTCTTAAATTTGAGACGCCGTGTCTGCAAAGGTTAATTTGCTAAAATTCAAGTTCTATTAGGAAAAAAAAAAGAAAAAACAAACATTTTTGTTTTTGGACTAACATGTACTAATCAGCTCTAAATCCAGGGTTGAAACATTTTTCGTAAACTTCTGTATATTAATAAATGCTTCTGTAAAAAACCAGAGTTTTTTATTTTTTTTAATACAGCTTTAATGGAAATATTCCACTGAATGAAAGTTGTCTATTATATCCCCCATTTGCGTGCATTCAATAATATAATGATATAAAAAGTATACTATCTAAGAGTTCATATACGTATAAATCAAATAAAACATGTATAGAAATATGCAAACCAGCGATGTACTGAAAGTTCATAAAAAAACTATTTTAATTAATGCGATATTTCATGATGAAAAATCTCATTTATGATTTTTTATGCTAACAACATGAATAAAAACTAATAGGGTTTATTAAGCGAGAAAAAAATATCAGCGAAGATTATTTTTTCCCATTGCGCAATTACTTCGAAGACATTTAGGGGAAAAACTGAATTTGGAGGCTCACGTATAAGGATATTTTTTTTTTAATTTTGCCCGTTGATGATTAAATCGACGTGTTAAAAACAATTAATTGGTTGTTTTTAGTTAAAAAAAAATTGTCTCATGGAAAAGTTTCTCTGCACTCAAATTCTCCTTTTTTAATCTTGGTTATACTATAAAGGAATAAAAAAATGATCACCGGTATTTTTTTCTTACCGCCTTGCTTCCAATACCCTGAGCAATGATGGTAATAATTGCGCGCGCGCGCGCGTTCTATCTATTTTTTTATTTATATATTATCGTTAACCTGTGATAGTAAGTACAAAAAACTGATTGCACATAAGGGCAAAAGGGATATTTGTAATTTTAATTTGTATTATAAACTGTGGTTTTACACATCTTTATTTATCAAATATATATCCAATTGTATTCTCTAAATTAAATAAACAAGTATTAACCACTTTTTTAAAAATTCTAAAGCTTAAGTGAAATAATTTAAGCAACAGAATAATCCCTTTTTATTAAAGTGCCATAGTTTCAGGAATTACTGCAAATATTTGAAAAATTTGGTAATTAATGAAGTAAAACTGTCTTTCTTAAAAATTGAAAAATTCAAACTCAAATTTCAGTCAAAAAAGTGCGCAAAATTTTCTGAATAATAAACCGTTTCAAAGTAAAAGTTATATTAAAATGTAAAATTTCTTCATCGAGACTCCCATGTTTTTAAAACCGGTTTCACAGCATGAAGCTTATTGAAAAATTTGAAATTGTTTTGAAAGAAGTCTATCTTTTCATAAGTAAATGGAAATTTAAGACTATTTCTCTCTCATTTCTTTTTCTTAGATTGGTAATTTATTTAATACTTCGAAACTTTCTTGAATCCAAAAAATATTTTAAATTTGTACAATGCTTTTAATTTTAAATTAAATTCTTCCAGATTATTGAAAAACAGTATTTATATGCATGAATTGCCAATTTTAAATGTAATATTTTATTATTTTAAAAGTAAAAAGGAGAGTTTTACATTTAAATAATTTTTAAATGTAATATCTCTTAAGGAACAGATATTTCACAATAAAATGTACACTTAACAGAGAAGTCTAGTCAAAGCTGCTGAGATCTATTTTAAAATTAATGAAAGATTACTTACATGTTGTGCGATATTAATTTTGAGAATGCATATTTTTCCAATTATAAAGCATGTAATTTTAAGCTATTTATGTGCTCAATTTATTCCATAAGTTTTACGAATGAAGTTACATGTTTACACCTTAAGATGGATTTTTTAAAAATGTATTTGATTTAATTTTCTACCAAGGCACAATTATTTATTTTTTAAGAATTAAATTTACTTTTAAGATTAAAACAGCAGAATAAAACCGAAAAAACCTGCAAATGATAGTGTACATTTTAAATTTGCTTAATAATACGAAATATGTTTTAATAGTTAAAGTTTCTATAGCTTTTGCTTGAGATATTAAACTTAGTACAATACTATAATTCTTGTATTATATATATTTTAAATTGAAGTATTCTTGTAGAAATTCTTAAAATAAATCCAGTCTTCCAACACTTTTTTTGTTTGTTTAAAAAAAATATGATTTTTATTAGCACTGATTCTAAGAAGAAGAAAAAATATGTTAATCACAAAAACTGAAACAAAAAAAAAATGTCATAGAAAATACGGAAAAATTTTGATAACTTCTTCGAAGTTAGAAAAAGAAAAAGAAAAAAAAACTGTTATATATATATATATATATATATATATATATACCCCCAAATATGGACTTTTTGGGTTTTGTGGTAAATGAAATATCTGTGCATTACTGTGGCGTAACTGTTACAAATAATTTAAAACTAACTCCAGATTAAAAAAAAGGATCTAAGAAATTGTATTAAATTTAAAAACATTCCATGCATGTGTAGTTGTAACTAAAAATATTTACCGATGTTGGCACATGATCCCAAAGCATCTTTACATAATTTTTTTATTTATTTGTTTTGAATAATTTTGTCATTTCATATTAATATCTGTTTTCGTTTGGTGATCTAAATAGGAATCAATGAATTATAAAGATTAATGAGTAAAATAAAGCATAAAGCGTTATAAAAAAACAAGGAACAAGTTTACCTGAAATTATTGGAATAAATTTCGTTCTTACTAAAGTTGTTAAAACACTATGAACTACCCTTATGGTATCTATATTCAATCTTTTACAGTGGTTCTTACGTTCAATCTAAAATATAAGAAACAAATTTGAATGCCCTGCGTATTTAAAAAAGATATCCATCTTTTTAAAAGGAATTACTAAAAACTCTTTTATGTGTGAAGTTTTTCCGAGGAAAATAGTAGTAATGAATCTTTGAATTAATTCTATATATCTACAATCATGCGCCTTGCATTGAAAACTTAATAGTCAAAGTGTGATTAGAAAGTGCTAATTACACATCCTTCTAAACAAATCAAACTAAGTTAGTTATTTTAATTAAGTAAATTGTCTTCTTAATGAATGGTAATTCTTAGTTTTTATACTTTAAATCATGGTTTTCAACGTAAGAATTACTAAAAGCTCTTTTATGTGTTAAGTGTTTCCGAGGAAAATAGTAGTAATGAATCTTTGAATTAATTCTATATATCTACAATCATGCGCCTTGCATTGGAAAACTTAATAGTCAAAGTGTGATTAGAAAGTGCTAATTACACATCCTTCTAAACAAACCAAACTAAGTTAGTTATTTTAATTGAGTAAATTGTCTTCTTAATGAATGATAATTCTTAGTTTTTATACTTTAAATCATGGTTTTCTACGTAAGGTAAAATCGTTTGAAATTTAATTAGAAATTGAAAATATTTCTTTTAAGAAGTCAATGCAGCTGAAAGCATCATAAAACATTTACTTACTGTAAATCATGAATTTAATTCTGCTTCCTATTTCATTACTTGAGGACATATTTTTAAAGTCGAGCTTTCAGAACTTTCAGGACATTCTTAACTCTTAACTTTTATCACCAACTCTTTGTGTGTGTGTGCGTGTGTGTGTGGAAACCCAACTTTTTACTTACTACAATAGCCCGATATATTTGCCCCTTTTGTAAAAATTTAGCTTACCTCCATCCTGCATTAAGATTGAACCCTACTTCTCGGAAAGTATAATGTTAGAGAGATAAAGTAGGAAATATATATTCGAAATTTCGTGTGATGATAAAATTCTATAATGGAGCGTTTCTCAAAGGATGGGACTAGTCATCTTATGGGGGGAGTGAGCAACTCTACGAGGCAGGCATGAGTATATTGAAATGTCAAAAAACAACAGATTATTTTTGAGAAAATTATTAATTTATTAAAAGTAAACGAACATAATGCATTTTGGCATGATAAAAATAAAATTCATTTACACTGATATAGTAAACTTGTAAATGTATCAGAACTGCACAATGTATTTTATAATTAATTTATTAATACAAAGTTAAGAACATGTTTAAAAACTACCAGTGATTCCATGGGCTTGTCATATATAAAATTATGTACAAAAATTAACACTTAGCTTGATAATTTGTACTCTTAACTGCAGATTTAAAGTTACGCGAATCGCTCGTGAATACCACCACTTTCAAGTAGGCGAGTATGTGATGTATTAACATAATGTTGCAGATTTCTTTCCTGAAATTTACGATATTCGTCCACCTACTCTAAAAAGAAGATTTCTTTATCTTGCATTTATAACCATGGCGTTATTTTTGGAGTAAATAAACCATGAATCGATCTTATTTTTCTGAAAAATAAAGTTTTTTTAGGGGGGTGCGGGGTAGTAACCTTCTTCGGCACCCACAAACAAATTCTGCTTACTTGAAAGCTCAATGATTCTTCCATGAATATCATTTTGAATTCTTTTAGCAAAAGGAAAGGGATCTTCTAATTGTCGCAGCCTTCGGGAGCAATGTACTTAGTTTTTCTTGATTTTTATAATTGCTTTTTTGATCGATTACCTTCGTAATGATCTTTGGTCAAAAGAATACAAAAGATGAAAAAGGATGAGATTTTCTCTTTATATTTGTCAAAGATAAAAGAGAATAATAAGGATTAAAACCCTGGAAGGCACTGAGAGAAAGAAACGATATAATTACTGGTTGTATAGCTTTGTGTACTTATTAAAATGATTTTAATTAGGAACTTCGTTTGATGGTTCAATTCTTTTACAAACAGAGTAAAAGCTGAAAGCATTTATACCAGTGCTTCTAAAACTTTCAATATTTGCGACCCAATATTTGATAATAATTCTCATCGTGTCCCCCTCCATGCAGTAACAATGTATTGAATTCAATAATACTATTCTTTGACGCAAAAGATACAATATGAATTTAACCTCTTAAGTGGCACCAGCGTATATAAACGTCTGGCGAAACCAAAGCGTTAATTTCCCTGGGCGTTTATATACGTCTTTCCAAAATATGATCCTTTCTGTGAACTACTATCGATAAAAATTTGCGAAGGCTTTGGAATGCAATAAAAAGACTTTGGCAGTGCTGGTGAAGAATTTACTTATTTCCGAGGATTTGCTTATTTATTCCTTCCCCCTTCTTTTAAAGAAAGGAAAAACAAGACTTTTACAGTTATACGTTTTACTAGTTATATCGGCATGTTTTTTTTATTAGAGGGCTTTAGTAATCGTTTTTTCCCCATGAAATAAAGTAAATCTCTATAAAAAGATATTTTCGAGACATTTTTTAAAAAATTTTATTTAATGGAAATGTTAGAGTAGAAAAATAGCTTTGATTATTTAACATAAGTGATAAACTAATGCTCTGTTTGCACAATTGTTATCTAAATTTGTTAAAAACTTGGCAAAACTATCAACACATCCTCGGTATGTTATTTTCTTCCGTTTGAAATTTTATAGTTTTTGGAAAATGTGTATAACATACCGGATTGTCCGAAAAGTATGACTGCCGCTTTAAATATTAATTACAAATATACAAAGGTGTTCACTTACTGTTTATTTATATTTAATTAAGACAATACCAAAGTTTTTTTTACAGTGATTTATTGCACAATTTAAATATGCGCACATTTAGTCTTGCTGAAAACATCTAATTTACAAGAGATTTCTAGAAACTTTCTATGAAGAATTTCAAGAACAGAGCTCTGAATGGCCGCTGTAATTCAACTTTTCAGTTCATCAAGGAAACTTATTTTTGATTTTTACACAATGTTCTTCGCTCATATCATATTCTCATAAGATACAGTCAAAAGGTAATATGTCTAGAGATCTACTTGCTCATGGTATTGTACCTATTCTTGCCATCCATTATCTGGCGAACTTTTAATCTAAATCAGCGTAACTTAACCTGTGGCCCCCATATGGCCCACCGGACCTTTCTGAGCGGCCCCGTCATGGTCCATTGCATTAACAAATTGAATTTTTCAAGTAAAATGCATTAAAAATTTAGTCAGAAGTTCCATCAATTTTGCTATCGATGCCTTGCTGGTTCGAATTGAGAGATAGCTTTTTTTTATTTGTAATTTTAACGGTTATTGACAACAAAAAAAACAACAACAGTGGCATAGAAACCATTTTAGGGGTGAATCTAATTTTTCAAATAACCCTCATGTCTTCCAAGCAAAAAAAATATCTAAAGAATATATGTTATTTCAAGACAATTGGGATCTTGACTATTACGTAGATAAAAGTAAACATGGAACAGCAACTTGTTTTAAATGTCTACATACGTTAAATTTTAAAAATATAAATTTGCTCGTTGCTTTACCACTAAGCACAAATCTTTCAATAGCTCTTTTTGAGGCTCTCTTTCAAGATGAGATAAACAGGCTTTCTTAAAAGAAATCTTTGCAATAGAAACAAAATATGGGGGAGGGGAGAGGGCTTGGGATCATCTGTGAAAGAAAATCTAAATTCCCCCATAACTGGATAAAATATGCATAAAACCAGTTTTTTGTGAGTTAATTGCATTAATTAATTGCATGTTTTATATTTTCTTAGCAATAAAATAAGATTTTATTTTTTTAAATTTTATCTTTTATATATAATTTAATTTAATTTTGTTTTCGTTTCTGCGGATTGTTTTCGTTTGTGTAAAACAAAATTTGATTTCCGATACGAACAATAAAAACACGTTCCGTGGGGAGTTCGCGCTATTATACGGAACGTGTTCAAAATCTAAGAATTTGTAACATGCAACAACAAGCATTGGAAATGATTTGTATCGGCATAAATTTTTATGCATTATATGCTGAGGAGATGTTGTGGCGCAGCGTCGTTGTTTTGTTTGCAATGATAATATATATACATTTTTAAAATTATGTAAATCGCTTGGTTTTTCTTCTCCAAGTCATATTTTGCGTTATATGTATACTGTTATTAAACTGTTCTCAAAATTCGAAATAAAATCTTTATCGCAGAGTTTCTCAAACTGTGGGGTGCGCCCCTCCAGGAGGGCGTGATAACCCTACTTGGATGCGCGAACGTATCGCGAAAAATCGAAAACAAAAGATTTAAAATAATTTACAATTTAAAATAATTACAAAGTAAAATACATTCTAATATAATAAAAAATAAAATACAAATCCCCACTGCTATAATACTCAACACTTATAAATGTATCAGTACTGCACAAAGTATTTGATAATTAAGTTATCAATATTCAATTAAAAACGAGTTTAGTAATTATTAGTGACTCCCCTGGTCTTATCATATACAAAATATTTATCTTGATATTTATCTTGCAGTTTATAATTAAAGTCGCATTGTATTGTAATTAGGGACGTCTCAAGGCATGGGCCAACTAGGCCCGTTCCCAGGACCTCGTTCTCAGTGGGGGCCTCAATTCGTTCTCGACTCCGTCTTAACAAGATCATGATCCGGATAATTTTAATGTCGTCAAATATTATTCCTGTACATTCCCTCCGAAAAACAGTTAATTTCAAACTGCATGTCTATTGGCAAAAGTGATAGACTGTATTATTATGTTATGACCGTTGTCCAGTGGCGTAACGTGCACCCCCTCCCCCGCTACCAAGCCCGCTTTTCCGCTTAGGCACATGCCTAGGGCGCAAAAAATTGGAGGGTGAAAAAAAGAGAAAAAATATTAATTACAGAGAACATGCAACCACCTAGTGTTTATTAAAAAGTCAATTATTCTCTTTCATTTTTTTTATCTAAATTAACAAATCGTTTCACTATTGTCCAAATTATTATGTAAATCGCTTAGCTTTTCTTCCCCAAATCATATTCTGTGCCTTGTATACCTGTTATTAAATTGTTCTCAAATTTCGAAATAAAATCTTTATCTCAGCGTTTCTCGAACTGTAGGGAGCACCCTATAAGGAGGGCATGATAACCGTACTTGGGAGGGGGGGGGAGAAACGCAAACATATTACGAAAAATCGAAAATAAAATATTTAAATAATTATCAATTTAATAAAATAATTTGCAATTTAAAATAATTACAAAGCAAAATATATTCCTATATAATAAAAAATGAAATACACATTCAAACTGATATAATACACACGACTTATAAATGTATAAGTTCCGCATAAAGTATTTGATAATTAATTGATCAACATTCAATTAAAAACAAGTTCAGTAATTACTACTGACTCTCATGGGCTTGTCATATACAAAACTTAATATTTATCTAATTAGTGCGTTTAAAATTAAAGTCGTATTGAATCGTAGTTTTACCATCAAGGTACATTATAATTGCATTCAGTACATTGTTATTGTAAGAAGTGGGGCTCGATGAAAATTATGACTGAAAATTGAGTCGCAAATATTGAAAGTCTGAGAAGCACTGCTTTATCGCGATCTACAGCACTCTTTTTGGTATCATGAATTCCTTTAGATTTTAAGCAGGATATCTGTACACAAGGGCAGCCGAATTTGCGATTTCTTCTAAATTTAAGATATAAATATTAAAGGTTGCAACATAACTGTAATCGAAGCAATTCAGTTGAAAGTAATTTCGAATTTGTAGGGGTTTCACCAAAATTCTTTTCGTTGTTTGTTCAGTGTTGCGAATTTTACTTATTGCAAAGTTCTTGTTATTTTCATTTTTTTATAGACTGTTATTTGAAAATAAACTTCAAGTTCCATGAAAAATCTTACCATACTTATTATTACATCTTAAAAAAGCTACTCAAGAAGCAATTCTTTCCTAATTACATTCTATTTTTAATAACAATATGATTCATAATCAGCTAGTTTCCTGTTTCAATATTTCGCAATCTTCTCGTATGATGATGTAATTTTACTGATGTAATTTTGTTCACCCTCCTCTACTGTTTTGATTTTTTTTTTAAATTATAATAATATTGTATTAAATTTTCCTGTTCATGCATATTTTTGTATTATTTCC
Source organism: Trichonephila clavata (assembly GCA_019973975.1). Lineage (NCBI taxonomy): Eukaryota > Metazoa > Arthropoda > Arachnida > Araneae > Nephilidae > Trichonephila > Trichonephila clavata. Next base: position 17,384 of record BMAO01037548.1, on the reverse strand, counting down.
TGTCTATCTCGGTGGACAATTTTGTAGCTCTAAGTCCTCTGTTGGGTGTGGGTTCGATCCTCCCGAATAAATTAATAGCTAGGGATTCTGCTACGACGTTTTATAGCATAGCATTACGTTTCTACTTCCTTTTAACGTCAGTAAATACTCGAGTACATGCAATTCGTATTACATAAATTATAAAACTAAAGTTATATATATAGATTTAAAAAAAGAAAGAAACCAAGTGGGGTGCGTTTAAGCGTAAACAACTCTAAGAAAGAGAAAACAGTAAGTAAAAATTGTAGCTTTGTATATATTTAAAATATTCCCATATTTATATATATATATATATATATATATATATATATATATATATATATATATATATATATATACTTGATATAATTCAACCAAGATAGAGAGCCCTCATTTTTTTTTTACACCAGTGCCTTTAAATATCTAGCTACACCACTGCCCTCAGGAAATCACTTTTTTTCAAAGAGAGAGAGAGAGAGTTGACGTCATTTTAAATCAGTAATTTCTTTAATTTTACTTCATTCCTTTAAAATTGCAAACGGTAATTATGGCTTTACTTTTGATTTATTTTGTATTTTCCTTTGGACCTAAAAAATGTACAAACATTTTTATCATATTAAAATAAAATCAAAACATACATTTATTATTTGCTTTCCTTTACAAAGGAGGTAGTGAAAATAATGTCCAGTTTAATGAAATCTATTTAAAAAAAAAATTTTATTTTTTAAATTTTCCGTGTTACATCAGCTAATTTTAAGATTTTCGTCTAAATTTATATACATATTTCAATGAACTTTTACAGTACTTTTATGTTGATTAATATGCATCAATATTTGTTTTCTTTGAATGAATACATCTTCCAAAAACACACTTTTCTATATGCAAGAGCAGTTTTATAAAATTTAATTATTAGTGTAAATATGAAACTCCAAAAAGTAGTACGGTAGTACTGGTATTGAAGTGTTTTTCATGAAACTTCAAAGTGAAATTCCTAGCATTGATATTTTGAAACTGATCGCATTTGCATTCAGCTATAGAAATAAAAATAAATAAATAAATAAAAAATATCTATAATATTTCTTCATTTTTGAAAGAATGGAAAATGTTAATGCCTATGTGTGTAAAACTTGATTTAAATAATATAAAAAATATTAATTGGGGCATGACAGTCTTAACGCGACTGTTGCTGGGATGGGGAACGTTTTCATGGAAGCTCATATCAAGTAGGTGTCTGATACTTTCGATATCTTGTTTCATTAACAACTGGTTCTTTCTTGAAAGTATACCTATCCCTAGTCTAGAATTCACTTTACTTTATAAATTCTCTGAATTTTCTTTATAAAAAATAATAAAAACAAATGCAGTAAAATATTCTTGATTCAAATGATACTACAGAAAAACAAGCTTTCAGAAACAGAAAAATTTGCTTTCATAAAATAAACAAGGAAACAAAAGTTGATTGTAAATGATAGAAAAGCTGGTTAATATGAAATTTTTTGCCTTAATTTTGTAGAATTATTCTTTGTTGAAAATTTCATTTACCTTTTTGTACAGCGTTTGTGATGTGATTTATATTTGCACAATTCATCATATTCTGAATATAATACTGTTTACGTCTTGTATCATACAAAGATTTAAAAATTCAAATTTATCGTAACCAGATTATTCACTGAACAGTTGGTTGCTGAAATACACACATTTGTGTTAAAATTATTCTTTTTTTTTAGAAATATATTACTCTGGAATACCCTACTCATATCGTAAAGCATTTGAAATTTACTTCAGATCACAAAAGGAAGGAGGGGGGGGGTTCATTTTTGAGAATTTTTTTTTATTTTATGCACACAATATCTTACTTTTTCATATATAGCTGTAGAGTATCATTGAAAAAAAATCAACTGATATACAACAGTTCTTCGAACATTGTACAATCTTAATATCTTAAATATAAGCCAATATAAAACAAAATGTGAAAAAATTACAAAAAATTGTTAATGTACTTTATGTACGTTATGGAACAGTACGTAATGTGCATTAACTTTCACGAAAAAAAATTCACGTCAAGCATTATATCTGCACGATATTATTTTTTTAAAAAAAGAGTTGAATAACAGTTCTTAAAAGATGATACTATCTTTTGTAAGGTATGCATACGATGTAACTTTTCAGACATACAAAGATATAAAAATATTCTTACATAAGTATTATTACATAAATTTTCATTAAATTTGTAAATTTTTTATACATAAACCTACAAACATTGCCAAACAATTCAACCAAATGACAAAGAAATTGTAAAATTAAAATTTTAGATATTCCTCTAACAATCAAACTGAAGGGAATTTTAATGAATTGCAATCGAAAAAAAAATTTAAGTATTCACAGTAAAAGGTTGTTTTGTAATTATTAAAAATGTCTATGTAAACATTAATTTACGGGCAGAAAATTTGCAAGTTTATAGAGGAGAGTAACTGAGTACCTGTAACACAATATATATTTTGTACAGTTTAAATTATATGAGTATTTGTATTGAGTTAAATAAAAAACAGTACGCGTCAGCACCATAGGTTAGAACAGAGGATCTCAAACTTGTCATGTTTTTCGATCTGGGCCCTTGCTTACTTAATATTGAATTTTTGCAAATTCTTGAACTTCAAATGTGTTTTGGACAGTTGGTATACTGTTGTAGCTCGCTGCTGTTTTAAAAACACATTTACTTTTCTATCTGTAGTGAAATGAAGTGTGAAAAACTAAAAAATACATGCTATTTTTAAACATTTATTAGATCAAAGTTAAAATTTAGTAAGTTAAGGTTGAATTTTACAATATAATATTAGACACTGCTATTTCTTCAATTTCAGAAAGATTCAGTCAATTAAAAGAACATTACAATTACTTCAAGGTAACTATATACCTAATTTAAAAAACTGGAGTGACAATGAAATTTTAAAACGTTGTGAAGAATTAGAACAAAAATTGACGGATACTAAAATATTAATTAAAAGGACATAGATGTATTAAATTTGTTTGAAGAAACAAAATCTTTGCGATGTTTTACTAAAGAGGATATGTTTTAAATTATATTTATGAAAACAATCTTATCGATACATTTCCAAATATTGCAATAGCTTTACGGATTTCTTTAACCGTGCCAGTTTTGGTGGCTACTGGAGAACGAAGTTTTTCAAAACTTAAAATTATAAAAAACTACATGCGATCTACTACGGCGAAGGAGAGATTATCGGACTTGTCAATTATATCCATAGACAGCAAAATTTTGGATAAATTAAATATAAAGAAATTGATACGAGCATTTGTAGCTGCTAAAGCTAGGAGAATCAATATATATTTGAATGTATTTTCTAATTTTTCTTTTTTACTTAAAAAAATTTATATCATCTTTGCTTTGTTTTGTTTTTAAAATTTATGAAATAATAAGAAAAAAAACGAACCTTACAGTAATCGCATACGATGTGTAACATCTGACATGTTATCGTGGTAAATTCGCAATAGCAACTTAAATCCTGAAAAACATTTATCGAGTATGACTGGAAATAATTTTCTATGGAAGAATTATATCTTTAATGAAAACTTTATTTTATTAACATAAAGAGTAATGCAGTTTTTTTTTATCAAAAATAATTATTCTTGTTCAATTTGGGGAAGATCAGTAATGATAACTTATGATAACTAAAATATGACAGATATACTTGTGATTTCAAAGTATTTAAAAACCGTTGAAAAATAGCGTCAATAACAGTGCCGGTATTCATTTCGAGCTTGAGTTCCTCGTTCAAAAAAGCTATGAGTGGCTCGGCTTCTAGCAAACTGAAGTTAACTTTAAAATCACCACTCAGAATCATGGGAAGTGAGTGATAGTTCTTTTTAAAAGAACAAAACCCCCTTCGGTGTATGGTAAAAGTAAAAAATGTAGGAAATCCTTAATTTTTTTGAACCGTTTGATTCGGAGAAATGTATACGACCACCGAAATCACTGTTTGTCCATTTTCAAATAAGCATTCTGCCGCACATATGTCCTCAATATCTTGAATGACAATACCCAATCCACTTGTTTGACGATAAGTAATATCCATATGAGGAGCCACAATATGTGAGTTGTTCTGTTTGCGATAGATCACAACACCAGCTGCTCTGTGGCCCGGTCATTTAAATTATACGCAGCAATCGAAGTCAGGTATCGAAACACGTTCGTCATTATCGAGCCACGTCTCTGCCAACATGAGTAACGAACAATTTTGTGAAATAACGTCGAAATCTGTTTGGTGAGCCCTCAGACTTTGACAATTGAGCTTAAGGATCGCAAGTTTATCCTTGGTGAAGTCTAATAAGACTTGCTGGTATGTGCGGATTTAGAGTCAAGCGCAAACAAAACCGAGTTTTTGAATTAGAATATTCTGAAATGCTAAATTTAACAATATAAAAAAGGCTAGCGGCTTGATGGCTACCGGAGTTGGACCCCACGTGGATATATCTTTACAATATCCAGCTAAAGGACTAGTGGCGTGGCAGGAGCGGACACATAACATTTTGTGGGCTGAGCAGACACTTTGAAACTCATCGTGGCTTGAGCGGACACATTTTCCCCCCATCTTAGAACAGATTCGATTACCGAATTACAAGGATAAATACATTTTTGCCAATCAAATTTAATTACTTGTATTAAATTGTTAAGATGTTATAGTGCGAATACATTTTAAACATAGCGAAATGTAATAGAAATAAAAACTTTCAGAGAAATATTTAAAAATTAATAGTAAGTAACAATATAATGAAAGGTATGAACAAATTTCAGGAATTTTGTGGAAAACTGTATTTTAGAGTCAAATAAATATTAGAACAGGTGCAATAGACATATAATTAATTAGTTTCATGAAAGGAAGTAAAAATAAATACTAGAAGTAAAATACGCAAGATACATGTTAATTTTTTATTAACAACTTTTATGCAAGTAACATAAAATTAAAAAAACTATAAGTACTATAAATTTTGGCGCCCCCTGCCCCCAGCCGCCCTTGTGCGGTGAACAATTTTGCCACCCCCACGCGGCGGCCCGGTCTCTTACTTTCTTCAGTACGGCATGATGATTATCTAATCCCTATAATCAAGCATTGTGTCGGTTAACCATACCTGAAACGTTGACTCATTTGAAGACCTTACACGTTTTTTGAAGCATTTCTTCTACAAGTTTTTGCCCTCGAAGCTTATTAGCAGGGTTTAATTTAAGCAACAATTAAAGTTCATACTCATGTAGCCATAAATTTTCATGCTCTTTATCATTCTCATCATCATTGTGGTATTTGTAATTGTTAGGCCCCGGAGTGCATTGGTTTACGAAGACTACGACGAAAGCATTCTCCATTGCGTATAACGTCATCCCAGCTTCTGCTAGAACGACCTGGTTTTGTTTTTCGACACTAAGCCAACTGCCATCAATAATCTTTTGTTAAGTTATAAATCGTGGATCTTGAAGATAAATCATTTATAGTTAGTCCTAATTTTACAATGTGCAAGTGTTGCACATTTAAATGCGATAAACCACACATGCTACAACTTGTTCTTTTTCTTACAGTGAAGCCATTTTGAAGCGAGAATGCTTTAAAATATGGTCGTTGCACCATCTAATTTGCCTTTCATTTAAAAGAAATTTTAATCTTTTCCTTAAGGAGCTCAAGAAATTGAAACTGGAAAATCTTTGTTTATTTTTAAATCGTTTTGAAAATGTAGCAATATTTTCCAGAAAGCCTTTATTTTCTCAAAAATGGTACTTAACTTTTTAACACCACCGTCAACCAATTTCCATAAATCAAATTAATATTACTAAGTGCTTTCTTCATTTCCCCACATGTACGAAAACAAATTCTTGCATATGTTCCTTCCTTATTAGAAATGACGAGAATTTAATGCGATATGGTACCCTAAAAATCATCAACATGTCGAAATTTTTATTGGCTTATTTGATACCTCGAATCTTTGTAAATATGCCTGTAAACTTTCAATCCTTTAAACAGCTTTTTTTATCAAGTTATGGAGCAATATTTGATTCTGGACAGCAACTACCACGCCCAGATTTCAGATTATCTGCTAGAATAGAGCCTGATAAAAATGAATTAATTATTATTCTACAGCGCGTCAATGAGACTCACATTATAAATGCAGAAACAAATCACTTCAAGAAAGAATTGTGCAATTCATACGAAAATTCCAGTTTGTGAATTGTTTATTAAAGAGAAAAAGAATTTGGTCAAGATTTAAAAGTTGTGCGAGCTTTTCATGATATTATTATGAATGAAATTAAAACTTCAAAATGGATTCTTCCAAAGCACAAATACTAAATCTCATTTTGATAACTCAGATGATTAAAAATCTAATTGGCAAAAATAGAGACACTCTCCCATTTTCATATATTTTTTTGGGGTGATATCCCATGTGTGAGTGAGATTCAAAACTTTTATTATTAAAATGTTTTAAGATATTTATTTAAGCAAATGCACATATGCAGTTCTTAGATTTTGAAATATTTTACCTATAAATTGCTATTTGATTTTGCTTTCATTCGTGTACAATATTTAACATGTACAGGTTTTTAAAGCATGGAAATAAAAAAATAAAGGCACAAACATCTTCTGTACATGTTGCGCATTAGCTCTGAGCATGTAATTAAATCTGAAGTGTGTGTATTGATTTTTTTTATAATTATTAAGATAAAGTTTTATGAAACATTTTGATCTTTCATTCGTTTTCTTCTATATATTCATTATGGCAGTATATAGTTTAATTGTTCTACATTTGTGCAATTTGTTATGGTAAGAAGTTTTAACTAAGCTAACTAACATTTCCAAAAAGTTTTGGACTATTTGATGAATATTATACCATGCTATTCATGGAATGAAAACTTCAAACTCATTTTTCTCCATGTTGAATTTTTGTACATATACTGTTATTCAAAACCCTAAGGCTTTTAAAAAATTAAGGTAAAGGTTTGAAATTTTATATACATGTTCTGAAATGTATGTTTTGTCAAACTGTGCATAGAATTAGCTCTAAAAGTTTTAGTACTTTGTATAAAAAATTTCAAAATCAAAATTAATGTATTTTTTTTATAGTTTTTGGAAGTTTAACTATAAAAAATTTAGTAAAATATTAAAGATCAGCATCAGAAAAAACCCCATTCACAGTTTTATGTAGTGTATTATCAGGTACTTGGAAAAAACTTTTGAAAGAAAAGGACATATGTAAAAATATCCTTAGGGATTTAAAAAATGCTTTAAAAAGTTCAAAAAATCTAGATTTTAGAAAAAAAAATTCAACAAATTTAAAAAATTTGGTATGGAATTATCATTAAATATTAACCTTTATAAAATACAATTAAAACTAAATATCAAATATTAAAAATTAAAAAAAAATTGAAGATGGTACGATATTGCCTTAAAAGAAATTAGAGGAGTGATTTTTGAAAAAATGCGTACAGCTTTAGTAAATGAAAGATCCAATAGAAATTACTTTATTCAGGTGTTCAAAACGTCTTAATAGCATTCAAGTTTCAAACAAAAATTTATGTAGATAGCCCCACATATATTCGCATAAATATGAATCTAAATGCTATTGTGCAGTTCCTCAATATTTCTTGTTTTTTGTCCGTTTACTAAACTTCATACCTCTTTCAAGTAATACATATAAAACCATACTTTTGAAAAAATTTCACTTCTGCACAAAATCTAAAGTTTAATCCTCTTTGAAAAAAAAACATCAAGAAAGAAGAGAATGTAACACATTATATAATCTATTTTTTCTGATCTTGAGCGTTAAAAATTATTGTGAATGAAAATACGCCGGAAGGGAGTAATTCATTTTTGGCGCTTTGTTAAGGCCTTTGATGGAATTTTTGTTTTTATTTTGAAGAAACTGATCAAAGGCATAACACATAATACCTTAAAAACACAAATAAATTATATCAGTAATGAATTATAAGTATTGAGTTTACAAGAAAGGAATTCCGATTTTTTTAAATTAAAAAAAAAATTTTTTTTAGTATAAAGTTTTTTTGAGCAAAAAAGTAAGTTTTAACGCATCAAATATCTTCTATTCTGTTCAATTTTCTGCTAACATTTTTCTGGAAACTCATTGATTCCAAGCTTTTCAACAAAAAATTCCACCAAATGCAATTTGAGATCATCATTACAACTAAAATTTGTACCATTTAAAAAGTTTTGTAAACTTCAATATAAGTGATAATCCGATGGTGCAAAGTCGGGGATAAAAAATGAATTGTATGCGTTAATATAAAATGAAAAAGATCATTATACATAGTTCATGCGCATAAAACATAATCTTTATCAAAATAAACGAAATTATATTAGGACTTTATTGGGAAGTGATGTCATATATTTTCCATAAATCCCTGATCTTGCACCATTTAATAATCTTGTATATATATACAGGGGGTCCAGCCTTAATGTGAACCAATAGCTAATTCCCGAAACATTCGGTTTAGATATTCACTTCCAATTTGAAAAATGTTTTAAAACAGGTAAAGAATGTTTTTACGTGCTTTTCGAACCAAAAAAACCCTTTAGAAAAAAATTACAAAAATTAATTTTTTATACGGTTTCCAGGTCCTATCACTTATATTTAGGAAAAGATGCAGTACACAAAAACTAAGTAAACACTAAAAGTTTAATTTTTTACGATAAAAACTGACCGAGTTGTGGAACTTTAAAAATCATGTATTTTATCCATTTTCTCGGCTATTTTCAAAAAGCTACTTAGGGGCCGTCTCCAAAGTGAAATTAGTTGGAACTATGCCAGAAAACTTTCGCTCTTGCACGTCGCTTTTATGTAAATCGTTTTTAAATTTGAAAGCATACGTTAATAGTACAACAATTGAGCATTTAAGAAATAAAATTTATTCCGTCTACGTGTAAAACATAGAAAAAATAAAATATTTTCGACGAAGAAAACATTTTAAAAGCAGTTCCAAAAATAGACTTATATACTGCGGCTTCAGTCTAATTTGCTGCGTTTTTGCTGATCATGACAAATGTTAAAAATTTGTTGTGAAGTCGCTTGCAATTGCATACATTCGTATTCTAATATTACGAATTCTAGTACGGGAGAACGAGATGTATACAAATGAAGAATACTGCGAAATGGTACTGTTTTTTGGGCAGTGTAATCGAAATAAGACAAAGGCGGCAAGACTTTATGCCATTAAATTTCCCACTCGAAGACATTCCTCTTATTGCCCGCGCTGTTCAGCACTTGTATAAAACTGGGAGTTGTCACATGCGTATTCCCTTGCCTCGTGCCACACCTCGTGCCTTCACCATTATTTAAGTTAATTTGGTCATTCTGATGTAATAAAGCGCAGCTGATTCATGATTGGCGCATCATTCCACATTATGCTGTAATTTGAACGGCAAATCCTACATTATTTCGCTGCTATTTGTTAAAGCAAGCCGTTTTAATCTTTTCGATACAAGTTGTATTTCTTTAATTTAATTTTTTTTGTTTGCCATACAGCAATACAAATTGTTAATATATGATGTTTACTATGATGTTTTAATATTACTATGAAGTTTTTCATTTGCTCTTTCTGTAGATAGTGAATTACTGTTCCCTAAACTCAATTTTTTCGACCCTCTTTTCTGAGCAACTCGGTTGCTTCAAATTTATGCAGGCATTACTCGGTCAGTTTTTATCGTAATAAAATGAAACTTTTTGTATTTACTTTGTTTTTGTGTACTGCATCTTTTCCTAAATATAAGTGATAGGACTTGAGGAGCGTATATAAATTTAATTTTTGAAATTGTTTGTAAATATGTTTTTTGGTTCGAAAAACATGTAAAAACATGCTTTATCTTTTTAAAAGCATTTTTCAAATTGGAAGTGCATATCAAAATCGAACGGTTCGGGAATCAGCTATGGGGTCACATTAAGGCTGGACACCCTGTATATATATATATATATATATATATATACATATATATATATATATATATATATATATATATATATATATATATATATATATATATATATATATATATATATATATATATATAGTGTACTCAGATTTAGAGCGGACTCAGCATTTCCGAATGCAATTTTTAGGTAAGTTACCTTTTTCTCATAATGGATTTAGATTTCCTATCCATTATTTCCAATTGGTTTTTGCTCGGTATTATTAACAGAAAGGGGGATGGTTGGCTGGCGAAAAAACATGTTCAACCCTACTTTTATACAGAAAAATATTTTTAGGAGAATTTTTTTTGTATACAAGCTGTCCTAAGTCAGCAATGTTGATAATATTGTAGCATCCATTCTTTTATATTTTACTCTGTTATTTCAATTTTTCATATCTCCTTTTAAATTCTGTTGTCTGGTTATCATGCAATTGCAATTCTTTTAAGTATTAATCATGTTAATTCGTCTCTCTCTTGTAGAGAAATTTTGATTATATATATATATAATCAAAATTTCTCTACAAAAGAGAAACTATATATGTATATATATGTATATATATATATATATATATATATATATTGTTCCTTTTTGACCTTAACATGTATTTATATTCTAATCTAATTTTATATGCATTTTGAGGAATATATCAAAGACTTAAATGTTGAAAAGCAAGATAAAATAAAATCATGACTTCAACCAACTCAGAAATCTGAATACTGTGACATTATTATTCACTCACTCAACCAACTTGGTTGTTGTTAATATTAATTGGTGGTGTGTGTGTGAAAATACCCATTACATGTGTGTAGTTCATTTTACTTATCAATTCAGTGTCATTAGATAATCTGTAATACAATTTACAATTACACTCAAAAAATTAGTAAATATTGTTTAATTCCTTCTATACATGTTTACATTATTTCCAAACGGTACACATGAATTATTTTTCATTTTATTTATTCATCTTCATTACCTCCTCTCACAATGTCTCATTCATTGTATCTTTTTCATTATTTTAGTCGACACATTCTTTAAATGGCAAGTGAAAATCATTTCTATACTCTGGTTTTAATGGAATGATTTTGAGCCATTTATAATTTGTTCTCTCTGCTGGCAAAGAGAAAATCCATGAACCTTTTCTGAGACAGATTTCATACATTATATAATGTTTTATGTTTTGTTTAATAACTTATAGCAACAAATTATTGATTTTATGCATATATGTAACGTAAAAAAAACATAAAATGAGAAGGAAATGATTTAAGGATGAAATAACTTTGTTAATTAAATAATTCATGCAATAGTCTCACTTAAGATGGGTTTCATAACTATATCCCAGATTCAGAGGTATGAGGAATATTTCTTCAAATTAAAAGAAAATTGCAAAATTGTAAAAAAAAATAGTGTGTGTGCTTATAGCCACATGATAGAAATGAAAACATCTAATTTATGCTGGGCAAGAAAATATAATTGTTCAGGTGTTTTTCATTTTCTCTCAGACATTTTCACATGAAGACGTTAAGTAATTCATGCCCATTTATCGGTGGATTTGTTTATTTCATCCATTATCGGTATAAGATAATGCTTGAATAATTATATATTCTTTTTTTAGTATATACCATTTAAATGCCAATTAGTCAAATTATTCTAAAATATTTATATGCAAATTACTTATGTAGATTATATATATATAATATATGTACATGTTAATATAATTTATATAACGCCGTCTACTATGTAAGACTAGAAAAACTTATATCCCGATAACTATTTACTTTTCTTGAAATACTTAAGCAAAAAAGGTGAGAGTTCATGCTTTTTCACAATTAATTGTTTTATTTTTCGTAATTTTTTAATTGCCATTACTAATATAAACCAAGATATTGGCTATTTTTTTTTGTGCTGAAATGCTCTTACTACTGAATTGAAAAATATGATTCCCTGTTTCGTTTCTTCTTATCTTTGATCTCCTACATAAGAATAATCTTGGATTTTCCAATTATTTTCACTTGCTCTCTTCATCTTTTATTCACTCGCTGGGTTTTAGTGGAAGTGGACTTCCTTACAGTGTAATATTAAAATTTTTAAAAAAAATGAAACTTCACGGGGAAAATGGGCATGAAATTTTTATTTAAAAAGTAAATAAATAAAAAACACGCCATCTGAAAACATTTTCACTTCAAAATTAAGTGAGCGTCGCTGACATGAGCACGGTTGCTAAATTGAGCCGAGTAAAACTGACTGAGCGTAACGCACCCTAATCTGACGCTTAACTAAGATTCAGTTTTCAGCAAAATGGCCTAAAAACTCATCACTTCAAAAATTAGATAAAATTCTGGTTGGTGATATTTATCTGCAGTGTATAGTGCAATTTCAAAAAAAACAAACAAATTCTTCCATGTGCGTCTAAGTACTTCGTTATATGCTAAAACAGAAAATGTGGTTAACTCTTTAGATAATTCAATGTACAATTTGTGAAAATAAACGCCAAATATCTGATGAAAGGGGGATTTTATTGCTTAAAAAATCTGCAGCTTAGTCAGACAAAATGAATCTCAATTATTGAGGTTAGAATGTGTAAAAATACTTAAACGTTTCTGAAAGTGCTTTAATAATTCAAATAAGAAAACTAATTAAAATATTTTGATGGGATGTTTTTCACAAGATTTAAAAGAAAAAACATCCTTTTGATTTGCATATATCTGCTTTAAATCATAAAAAAAAAGTTGTTTTTTTTAATTCAATTTTTTGTTAGCGGAAATAAGCCCCAAAGAAACTAAAAATGCCCTTTGTCCCCCCAAAAAAAGCTCTTCTGGTTTTTAAGAAATTTAATGCAATAAAAGTATGATAAATTATACGCAAATTATTTTATTTAATCTTTCAAACAATGTCTTTTTTGCGTTGCTTAGTTTTTAATATGAAAATATTTAGAGGGAAGAAAACTAAAGAAAAACCTTCAATAAAAGCAGCCAAAATTTAAATTATGATCTTCAGGCATTAGGTGCCATCGTACAATGCGAGTAATGAAATAAAATTCTATATTGCTGTCAAATTATTTTTTATTCCCTTTCAAAATCATTTCGTAACACTTTTCTTAACTGTAATTTTTTTTAAAAAAAATCTCGATTTAATATTAAAAAATCAAATATGTTTTTCCGAAGAAGGCCTTATTTTTTTTTGTTCTTTGTTGTATTATGTTTTTATTTGAATTTTAAATTAATTTTACTTCATTTATTATTCTTTTTTTTTCAAATAAAAAGGTATAATGAAAGAGCAATCCATGAGCAAGTGTTGTAATCAATTATCTAATATGGGAAAATAAATGTTTCAATAATTTTATACAAAGATTCTTTTAAAAATACGATGATTTTGAAAGCTTTTGAACGTAAGTTTAAACATTTAAGTCATATTATCTTTTTTAAAATGTTAATTAAAAATGCAAGGATAGTAATTGAAAACGATAACAATATTTTGGATTAAATAATATTTTACATATAAATATTTAACTAAAAACGTAACGATATTTAGGTCAAATCCAAACATTTAAAAATTTAATTGAAACAGGTAACATTAATGCAAGATTTCAAAAAAAGTGATTTATTGTAAAATTATCATCCATTTATGTACTTTTAACTATTGATCAAGTTAGAAGTATCGCAATAAGCAAATGCATTATTTCAAAGTATGTGCTTGGGTATCAAAGGGACCGAAACTGTGAAAATAAATTCATCATTGGTTGTATATTCCAGTTCTAAACCTTAAATTTCCTTGTTCGTCATTGTGGTCTTTTTGGATTGTCAATAAGAAATTATAAAGTTATGAAATAAAGTTTCAATACTTTCAAAGGAAAACTAGGAATGTGTTTCGTGAATTTATAAAAAAAATAAGCACTTATATTGTTTTATGTAATTAAAGTAAAAAATGGTGATCATAACTTAAATACATCTCATATAATCATCAAATGATATCTTCAATTGAATTATTACCCTCAGCTTTATACTCTTTGCACTACTTTTTATCTTCAGCGTATATAAAAGTGTCATCAAGTAATTCGTGGTAGTAAAATAGAAAAAAAACACATCATACCTCTAAAATGGAAATATTTCGTTAGATTTAAGAACGAATAAATTCTTTCAAAAACCAAAACTGTATTTTTATTCGAAAAATTCTACTCCACTCTCAAAGAAATTCTACTTCTTATCTATAATCGAAATAAAAAGGAACACAAAGATAGCGTAGGAAACAATACATTCTGCATGTCCATCTGATAGTTTTCATTTCTTTCTTTGTTGAGACTCTTATCACCAAAAACGGTATATACAAAGTCAAGAAACAAGAATGAATGCACGTTTCTATGGAAACGGTGTTTACTATGTCCTCCACAACGATAGCACAAACAAGGAAAATGTGACGCTGGATGGGTTTTGTCGTCAACACCCCACTATCTCTATTCCGTTTGTTATATTAGGGACTTTTTCCATGTCAGAGCCAATGGAGGCATTTGTTCGAAACACCAAGCTTGACGTTCAGAAACTGATAAAAGAAATCAACGGAGAAGATCCTATTGAAGGTTTGGAGAGAATCAAGGTTTCAGGTTAATCCTTTAAAAAGGATGATAGATTTTAAAATATGTAGAACACTTGGAACATTTTAAAATTATACATGCCATCAACAAATCTGGTGAGTTCGTTAAACATGCATATTTATTTATAAATAATAAGAATTATTTTACCATACTCTCCCAATAATATTTCAGAAAAATCTACCTTGCTATAATAAACAATTTTTCTATAGTTTCCAGCCTCTATAAAATTATATTTATAAATATACCTGCTCTTGAACCAAAGCATATATCAAAATACAACAGTCGAGATGGAATAAAACAAAGTTCATTGCAGTCAAATTTTAATTAATACTTTGAATAATAGTACGTGAATTGTAAGTTAAACACCATGGAAAGAATGATATAGCAAATAAAATTTGAAAGTCAAATAAGTAAATTACCCGATTATACAAAATAACCTGATTAGAAAAGCGTTTCTCAAACTGTGGGGTGTGCCCCCGTTGGGAGGGGATAACCCAATGAGGGAGGCCTGAGCATATTGAAAAGTCGAAAATAAAACATTATTTTAAACTATTATTAATTTACTGAAAGGAAGGAAAACAAAAATAAAATACGCATTTATTCTGATATAACATTTATAAAACTATCAGTACTGCTCAATGTACTTGATAATTAGTTTCATAATACCATGTTAAGAACAAGTTGAAGCGATTACCAGTGACCCCATGAGCTTGTTATATATAAAAAATTAATACATACATTGATAATTTGTACGGTTTGTAATTAAAGTTGTATCGTAGCTTTACATCAAAGTACATTATTATTTACATCAATACATTATTATTGAATCAATACATAGTCATTTTTTTGAATGGGGGAGGAGGTGCGAAGAAAATTATTACTGAAAACTGGGTCGCAATTATTGGAAGTTTGAGAATCAATGGATTTGAGTAACAAAATTATCCGATATCTTCCGAGTTCATCTGTCAGGGGTAATGTATAAATATACATTGAATTATTCGGAAATTTTTTATTTATTTTTATTGAAAATGAAAGGAAATTTTCAGATAATGAATAAATATTTTAAAAATTATATATTGTCCATTCGGTTCCAATGCCTTTTGCCATCTTTCTGGCATAATTGTACGCTATCTTGAGGAAACACCTCACCTTTTCTGTTGATCAATTCTGGCCTTTTTTTTTTGTTTAAGACAGTGCTTCTCAAACGTTCAACATTTGCAACCCAATTTTCATCATAATTTTCATAGCGCCTCACTTCTACAATAACAATGTATTGAATGCAATAAAAATGTACTTTGACGCTAAAACTACAATATAAATTTAATTATGAACGATAGAAGTTACCAAGATAAGTATTAAGTTTTGAATATGACAAACATTTGAAAGGCACTAGTAATTATTAAACTTGTTTTTAATGTATTTATAAATAACTATTAAAAACATTGTGCAGTACTGACACATTTATAAGTACATTACATCAGTGAAAATGTGTACTTAATTTTTATTATGCCAGTATGTACTTTAATTCGCTTCTTTTCCGTAAATTAATACTTACTTTAAATCTTTTGTTTTCAACTTTTCAATATGCTTGCGCCCCACCAACATACAGATATCACGCCCTTCTAGAGGATCGCGCCCACAGTTTTAGAAACTCTGGCTAAGATAATCCTTCAGATTGTCCAGATAATAACAACATGCTTCAGAATTCATGCTAACAACATGCTTCAGTCCTCTCGTGAGATTGGTGGAAGGGGAAGATAGGTGGGAGGCCCCTAACCACTCCCAAGGGGTCTCCCTCAAAATTGGGATGGTACCAAACCAAATCGTACTGTTATCTGCATGGTGCTCAAAGCTACGGCTAACGACGGGCGTACAATTTAGCCCGATGCCATGACGAATTTCATAAGCCTTGATCTGACTATGGCAGACAGTGGTATTAGCAACAACAACAATAATGTTTCTTGCTTGAAGGCATTTTTACCTTATCAATAGTAAAAAAGTCAAATAGGCCAAATATGCTACTTTCCACTCTTCATATTGAAAGGGCACCAACAAAAAACTACTGCAAGAATTAATTGAACTTTTCCACAAGCAATCCTCAAACATATAAGGGTTCTTCAAACATATAATATTTATGCTGCTTAAGAGTGAAATTGGGAGTGAAAAAATACAGTTAAATCCCTTCTGTTGGGGAAAAAAACGAATTACTTTCCGAACAAACCATATAAATATTACTTTGTGTGCCACTGTATGAAACTACGCAAAACTTATGCTTAGTAGATCTCTAGTGAAAAAAAGAAATATGCCTATGAGATTTCATATTTGGTGTGATAATTTCGTAGATTTCAAGATAAAGTGAATGCATGAGTTTCTGTCAAACAGTTTTCTCTTATATATAGATAGGTTAATTCTTACTCCTCTATAACACGCCTTGGGGATCGATTTGCATAACTCCACCCCTGTTCATAGTGGATTTGTGCCAAACAAACAATAAAAAACATGCCTTTATATTTCAAGTTTTTTTTTCACATACATACTTCATCATTTGTGTGTAACTATCATACAAATTTCCTGTAAATTATAATTTAGCTGCCAATTAGTTTAAGTAATATATTTTTGGTAAAAAAATTCAATTTCCATGTAAATAAAAATCTAACTCTTTTTTTCTTAAAACCACAGACTACTTGAATGCTGAAATTAGAGCAATATTAGCCATAGAATAATTTAAAAAAAATTTTGAACTTTTGGCACAAAAAATCATTTTTTTTTAAATATTCCAACACTGTAATTGTTTCCT
>BMAO01037547.1:0-18570 GCA_019973975.1 Trichonephila clavata | reverse complement strand
TTCTGAAATCCTTTCCCCCCTTTAATGGTTTAACATCCTGAAACATAATTAGGGAGATTGCGACGACACAATGGACACTGACAGGAAATTTTATGGCTCGCTGGAACCCCATGTTTTCACCCTGGAGGAATCGTAAAAAAAACTGGGAAGAATTTCTTTAGTTCCCTTAGTAAACAAACTATAAGTTAGTGTTTGTAATTTAGCTTGATTTGTATTATTGCGATTGAATTAAATAAATTCTTTTTGTACTTTTCGCAATTTAACCTTTTTTTCCCTTCAAGTTTTGAAAAGTTCCAACGCATAAATAAAATATTATACAACTCACTTTTGATTTTATATTAATTTGAAGTTTTAACAAGTTGGGACGGTAATCTGCTATTTTATATAGTTGGACAAATTACTTTTTAAGTATATTCTCTTTGCTTGATTAACTCGTATTATTTTCTTCACCTTAAAATAATCAAACGGAAAATTAAGTTTTTAATATATATATATATATATATATATAATATCTAGAACTATATTTTATTGCTTCATTTTTCTTCTCTTAACCAATGCTTTCAGTTCTTAAAACATGATTATTTCATTATAAGTTATCAAAAAAAAAGAAACCGAACGTTCTTCAAAATTCAAAACCTTTTAAGCTTTCCTACTACTAAAAATGAATAATTTTTAATCTTTTGCATTAAATTATTTGTAAAAAAATTCTTACACTTTGATAAAAATAACAGCGAAAAAACTAATTCAGATCCATTAATTTTTTTAAAAAATTTCAAAGCCAGGGTGCAGGGTATCTTACGCATTGTTAAGATACACCAAATTATATTTGAATTTTAAAAAAATGCTTGAATTTCAGTTTACTTCAGAGAGAACATGAATGAGGGAGTTTTTCCACAAATTCATATTTTTAAACTTGAATATTTGAGTAAATAGTAATTAAAAATATCCGGATACATTTACAGTTGGCATTTACGCATGTAAATAAATATAAAGATCAATTTTAAATTTATTTTAAGAAATATTTATTATGCAAAATTTCTAAATATTTATTTTTTTAAAAGCTACTGAAGAACAAGTAATTTAAATCTGGATATCTATTGTAATTAAGATTCAAAAAATAACCAGATTTTAATACAAAACTAGGAATTTTATAGTAGAAATTGCATTTGAAATTTCGGAAAAAAATATTTATGTATGCGCACATACGCAGTTAAAAATTATTTACCATAAGTACTAACAATTCTTCGAATAAAATATTAAATTAAAATTTTAACATATAGAATCTTAAGCATTTTAATGCATTTCGTAAATTTCATACAATTCGGTTAAAACTGTATGTTAAGAGCAAAAAATATGCTGAAAAATTTGATGAATATAGAATAAATTTTTAAGTAGAAGCAATACTGCGAAGCTAAAACACAGGAGAGAAAATTATGATCATATCTACAAGAGTTTTTGAAATATTTATTTTAAAATTCAGAAAATCTGTGCGTTAAGTTATATTTAATATTAATTAAATAGTCAACATAAATGTAATGTTATGTTTGAAGACGCATTCATATACTATTAAAAAAATTATAAAGGGCATTGTTGCATATGTTAAGAATTTAATATATATAATTTTAAATTCAGATTTTAACAGATTGACGTAAAGAAAAAAACGACCATCTAAAATACATGATGCAGTCTGCAATGCCATAATCTTGATAAACAGAAGACAGCATTTTCACTTTCTAGGCAGAGTCGGTTTAGGTAGGGGTGAACTGGGCAAAAAGTGAGACCCCATCGGTTTTGACGGGTGCCGCACTAGAAATTGCAGTGTTCAGGAAAAATTATAATAATTACAAATACAAAAATAAGTCTTGCAATTTTTTCATACATTTTTACTACCACAAATTGGGGAATTGATTTCCAATATACTTTGTTGTGTTTCACAATATTTAAAGTAACCAACCATAGTCCATCAGATATATTTGTACTACTTTTCGTAAACAGTACTCCTATTAAAACTTGTGCATCAGAAATACACCTTTTGTAATCTTAAAAAATATATAACTATAACGGTTAATTTTAATTTATGCAAATTATTAAATGTTCCTATTTAGTCATTTCCGTCCAAACAGTTTATATGGAAAAAAATTCGGACTCACCCATTCATTAGGGAATTGTATGATTCCAGCAATAAGTTTTATTTTTCACCAAATAGGATTGCGTCACTTCGGGATACCCTTAGATAAACTTTTATTTGCTATCCAATTGTAATTTAAACATTTTTCTTTCAATTATATTTACTTCAGAAGAAACTGATTTAGTTTCTTCATGAAATACAAGATTTAAATAAATTGATTTTTTTCTTTTCAAACGTATTTGCTTAATAATATATATATTTGTGTATTATATTAAAATTTTGAACTACCCATAATTATATGTTTTTGCTCCTCTAAAAGTTCTTATAGGAATTTAGAAATGGTCTTACAATCCATGTACGGTTTATATATTCTAAAATGAAAAATATATTTTATAACTGAATTTTTGTGCCTCGTTTATAAAAATAAAAAATTGCTTTAGGCTACAGCTCATAAAATGTACTTAAATGAGTAGAATAATAGTATTTGCACATAATATGAATATTTTTGACTGTAGTAAGTCAGATATTTATATTTCAGTTTCTTTACAATTTGAATAAAAGTTGTAAGCAATTTTACGGAGAGGATATTGAATAAAATCTCCTTGGCTATTTAAAAGTAAAATGTTTTATTTTGATACCCCACAGCTCACACTCTAAAATAAGACTCATTTACAATCATATGATCAACTGTGGTGATATTTAAATTTTCAAAAATACTCTACATGTACGAAAACATTCTTTCAAAACCATACATCACATCTCATTCTCTGTCTTTTCCACAGCAGGCATTATTTTATTATACTCAAAAAATTGAATACAGAATATGTTTCGAAATGTTATTTTTTTAAAAATATGACATGAATACAATGCGGAATTGTCGGTTAGCTTCACTGAACAAAATTGTTTTAAGTGTACTGTTTTGAAAGACAAAATTAATTGGGAGAAGTTTTTCTCTCAATACAATTTGTAATGACTGAATTGTGTGAAAGATGTATTTGTCGATGAATTTTCCATTTAACACTAAAGAGACAGAAAAATAAAAAAATTAAATTTGAATAGAAAATGGTTAGAAATACTTTCACAATTTGAAGAAAAATATATATATATATTCCCATTAAAATAAAAAAAAATTGACTAAATTTGCTTTTTGCTCCGTCACAAATGCCGATGTAAAGAAGGCATTTTTGCTTCATATAAGTTGTTTGAGTATGAAATAAAATTTAGATTTTTTCCGAAAAATTCACTTAACATAAAAACAGGATTTATAGGATTAAAACATATATAAATTAAAAGTACTGAAATCCCTCTTTATGTTACTTTAAATTTAAAATATATTTGAATAGAGAAGATTGATTTTATTTCATAAACATAATCGTCGTATGTAACGATACTTCATTTATTCTCTAATTGTTTAAAAAGAGAGAGAGAGAGATGGTCACTTTTAATCTTTTTTACATAGTTACTTTTTTAAAAAAAAACATTAAGATGTACTTGTGTTTTATTAGTCTCATATTCCACAATACATACAAGCTGATTTTTCCTGGCTCAAATCGTTAGTCCAAAATAGGTTATTTTTCTTAAATTAATTTTTTGAAATTGTTTTTGTTTAAAATAAACAAGTATTTTTCAACTTTTGTAACAAGTTTCTTTCTTTCAAGTTTTTATTTTTTTTTAACTCTTCACTTTTTTATTGTGACTTAACCGATCAAACAGCCACGTGAACCCCACTTTTTCCACCCAAGATTCGCACAAGGCAACGTCACAGCTGTGAACGAGTTTTCTCCTGGTTTTAAAGTAGCAAAGAGGCCGAACTGAGAAATAAAATCTTCCCCTGTAGACCCCCCGCGATCTTTGAAGGGGAAAGGAATTAAATGTGTTGCACTTTCGAAGCAATTCGCAAAAGAGAAGTAAACGCTTTCGGAATGATTTTTCAGGACAACGCCGAACACTCAGAGGGTTAAAATGAATTTTACATAACATTACGCACAAATATGCACAAATTACGCACTTTTTGGGGGAAAAAAAGAATTCCTTGTACATCATTTTTTCATTATTCAAAACAGTGTTACGATAAATTTAATCTCAAATAGATGAAGAATGCAACGCATCTCTAAAACCCAGAGGATGAAGTAAAATTCTAAAATAATAATCGAAATTCCTGGTTTATAAACTATTTATTCCAATATATTTACATACAGATTGATAAATATAAATATTACCAGTAGACATTATTAATAAAACAATTGGAAGTTCAGATTCATCACAATGGATATGTACCTAGTTTCCTTAAACTCAGCAAACTGACGTCGAACCTCGCTTTTACAACAAATTCTTCGCACCTACTAGAATAAATACCAAGCTTAAGATTCATTCCGGATGATATTTCGTTGCGGCAATAGTCAGGACAACTGAACGGATATTAGTACACATCCTCCAATATTTGTTAACAATGTCCTGCTTAGTAATATCTCATATGTTCGGACTGATATTGGGTGAACTGCTCCCTGTCTGGTCATCCAAGAAAAGGAGAAAATTAATTAAGGGCACTGTGAATTGTCATGCAAATTAATTGTGTTGGCTTATGGTTGAGAGTGCTTAACCGAACATTTGAGGATTTGGCAATTTCAGTTGCTTCTGTTTTAATTGATTTAAGGCTTTAAGGTTATTTTTAGTAAGTGAAACTCACTAGATTTATTTTGTATGTGCTAAAAAACTAATGGAATATACTGAAAAGTGTATTTTAATGGTTTACAATGATTTAAATACTGGTTTAAATTATGCGTCGCTTTCAATTTTTTTAAATTAAAATATGTTTTACTATTCTATTTTACTAAAATTAGGATAAGTGTTCTCTTTAAAGATTTTTGCAACTTCAGGGACATTTTTAAAACAAAGCTTTTCCAGCATTAGTTCGTTAATTTTTTCAGTACTATCAAATATGATCAATGTATTTCATTAGCTTTCCCCGAATAAAATGATGTTTTTTTATTGAGAATCCATTAAAACATTTTGTTATATACATCCATTTAAAAACACTCTTCAAATGTAATTACGGAAAAAAATGTGTGAAGAATTTTTAGTAAATAAATAACTTTGCATGAGAATGAAGTTAATTTAATATATGTTATTTGTTTAAAAAAGACCTGTTAATTGAAATTTTTTATAATTATAGTAACTCATAGTAGTTATTTTATTTTTAGAATACAAATAATTTTATTAAAAACATTTATTATTTCATGTCTTTTTAAATAAATTTATTTAACTACAAAAATAATTATGCTACACTCAATGGTGGAACAACTCATGAGAACCAAGCCCTATTGTACAGTACCATTACTCAGCGACCGTATTGTGTGACGTTATTCGCGTACAATACCATCAGAGACACATCGTCACGTCGCTGGATATTGATCAAGTTTTCTCATTTCTTTAACTCAGAGGCGCAACAAACCAGGAGGGCCAAAGTCTACTGAGCCCATCTCAGTATTCATGACCTTGCGCACTTTGGTGCATGGGTATATGACCTATTAAGTGGTCCGTCTGATGTGAAACCCCAAGTGTTTAGCTCCCAATTAAGCCTGGTACTTATTTATCGACCCATCGAAATGATAAAAGGCTGAGTCGACTTTACTCGGTCCGGAATTCCTAACACGGATCTGGTTGTGGACGGTACCACTAAAGGTACGCTACCTTTAAGCCACTGGGCTTCCTTACTCATATATAAACAAAGTATAGAACTCCCAAGGTTATTTTTTTCCGAATTGATTGTCCTTTCGACGCTATTACATTTATTGAACACAATAAAAATATAATAATATTACATTAAATCTCGTGCTCAGATGAGTTTTCCATGTCGTGTCCTCCTCTTGTAAATAAGAAAATTGCATTACTGGAAAAAGATGCGTATTTGTTAACTATGCACTAGAATGAAACTGTACAAATCATGTCAAGTTGATTATTTTACAAATATTCCTGAGACTTATTGCAAAACTAAGGTCATGAACAAACATGCTTTTCATTATTATTTTAAATTGCATAAACTTTTAGAATTTGCATTTTATGTATTTTGAAAAATGGGTAGTTTAATATCAACCTTCAGTTTAGGAAAAGATGCTGTAAAGCGTTATTTTTGTAGAATTACTGGATTAAGATCATTTAAACAAATGAGATTTTTTTCTGTAGTTTTGTGAACATTGCGTTAAAACAAACAAGTTAGCATTTTAGCAGTAAGAATGATTCTCATAATTTTTTACCATTCCTTAAGATGGAGACCTGTTGTCCGGTTTGAAGCAATCTAATCTCCAGCGCAGGTGACTTGATCATTACAAGTGGTCCGAAAGTGATCTCCAGGATGTGGAATCAATTCCAAACAAGTGGTACTGTCACCAGGAAGGAAAGCCAAGGTCGCCACAGAGCACCAACTTCTGCACAAGATTGCTACTTGGTTTTAAGTGCATGATGACGTTGGTGGACAATGGTTCCTCCGCTTTCTCGTTACCTTGTTTGTCTGGAAGAAGAATTTCCAGGCAAACGCTCTACATTCTTCTTACAGAGCCTGTCCTTTTCGCCCAGTGTCCAGTCTTGTGTGTCTCTTAGACTGCATCCAACGGAAAAGACAGGATATTTGTGGAGCTGAAAACCAGTCATATACACCTCAATAATGTGTGTGAGTGCCTGTTCTTTTCAATAATGAGTCGAAATGTACCAGACAAAGTGTTTCTCGTCGGGTCTTCATCTGGAGAGAAAGTGCAGCTCGCTTTTCATCCCTCTTACATAACAAAACCCAACAGATTTCGTGGCGGCAAAATGTTGGGCAGACGTACACCCCTGTACTTTTTCGATGCGAATACTGTCAACTCACAATGCTGTATGGATGAGATCCTGAAAGCTTGAGGTTTTTTCTGGGCGCTATTGGTCAGGACAACATTTATACTGACGAAAATGAGCAGCCCCATAGAATTGATTTTTGATGAATTTTATCAAGAAAGAGGATATTCGCCATATGAATTGACCCTCGAGATTTCCGTATCTAAATCCGAATGAACATATTTGGGATGGTCTAGGAAAATCTATTTCCAAGTGTAGATCCTCTCCCAGGTCTCACCAGGTGCTTTTAGAAGAATGGGCTTCGTTGCCACAAATATTTATCGACACCCTTATAAACTGTATGATAGCTCGTTATAAAGCTTGTATGCCGGTGAACGGTGGAAACACTAAAATTTGATAACTTTTAACCTGTTAAATGCTTTATCTCTTACTCATGAGTTCATAATTTTAGGGTATATCTTTGATTATAATTAAAAATTAAAATCTTTTGTGTATGGCTACACAGCGAGTTGTTCATCAGTTTTCCGAAATTTTGTTTTTGTAACCTTAATTTTGACATGCGTATATATATATATATATAAGTATAATTCCCATTAATTTAATCCTTAAGAACTTTTTAATTATTGATGGTTCATTCCTTCAGGACCCTCGTTTAAGCAATTACTCTCTTCCCAACTGTCGGAAATCTTTAGAATATATCCATCTACCAATGAACACGCTCCGATGATGCCGATCATGTGATTTAAACTTACATTTGCTTCTTGGTATAAATACCGAGATTCTGGAAAATGCGCACTCTTTGCTCTTTGTCTTTGTCATGTAACTGCAGCGTCTCTTGTTTTAGTGTTTCGTCCATTCCCTGTTTTATGATAATAGAAAATAAACCAGATTCCTTACTACCAAAAGCTTCTTGTCAATAATATCATTAAGCAACATCAATCATTTTAAATAATTATCGTCCTTAAGGTATTATTTACACTCGGCAAATTATGATACTCAAACTATTACACACACACACACACATATATATATATATTAGTTTTGCTGTATATCGATAGATGGCGCCTCAAGCTAAGTAAATTAACAGTATTATATTTTATTTAAAATAATTGTATATGTCTGTGGTGGTACTTTTATTTTCAATAAATTTTAAAACAAAATATAGAGTTTTTAAATGTGTATATATATAATATTAATGCTATTTTATCAAAACTTAATAACTTTATGCGTCAATGTTATTGTCCATTTCCCGGGAATATGTCATGTAGTACTCACGTGGTAAGTCTTTATCTAATAGTTTTAACGTTGATTTTAAAATATTTTAGTATTTATTACAGGCTATAATATTTTCGTTTTACATTCATAGATTATGGTTTTATTCATAATAATAGTTAAATTTCTCTAGAAATTTCTTGCTTTCCCTATGACCCACAGTATTGGCAAATTCAGGTGAAGGTTGGCTGGCCGAAAAACATTGCTTAAGCCTGCAATCCTGGTTCCGAAGGCCAGAAGATTGCTCTAGTATTTATGTGGCTAAAACTATTCTATCATGACTATATATATATATATATATATATATATATATATATATATATATGCATATAATATTGGAAATCAAATTAAAATACTTTGCAAACCTGTATAAAATAAGAGCGTATTTCGTTTTTCTGAAAATTTTATCTGAAATGGACATTGAAAATATCAATGAAATGTTTTAAATATCAAGAATAACAGAAAAATGCCTTTTTTATGACAAAAGCAAAGAAGGCAATTTTTTTTGAAATTGTTTTAAATTCAAATGTGGGCAAGCCGAAATGTCTTCATCGGGTCACAGGTAGAGTCCTCTAATTTACTGTGTTACCGGCGATAAATGTATTTCTCTAAGAATGTTTTGAAAGTAACTATTTAAAAGCATTCGAAGACAGGAAGTTTTAAAAAAAAATGGAAAATACTTTTTTCTACTTAATTCATCATTATTCTCCTTAATTCACAATCCTAAACAAATTTGCAAACAAAAAAAGCTCTCCCATTTCAACAATTCATGGAAAGAATTCAATACAATAGTCGAAATGCTAATTTAAGAAAGAGGTCCTTTGTTCTTCAAATGAATAATTCCCCTTTTTAAATCAAGCGGGAAGGTTTAAATTGGAGAGATTTTGTAAATTGTTATAAATTACATTTTGTAAGTCATTTATGAGTACAATTGTTTTCAAAATTAATCATTCTATATAAATATCCTTCATAATCATTAAGAATCCATCTACAAAGGAAAAAGATAAAAGATACGTTAAATGCGGGGAAAAAATTATTTAATAACAAAAGAATCTCTTGCTCTTGAATTTCTTTCAGAAAGAATTAATTTGCTACTAACGAAAATTATCTGCAGTAAACTATGCTCATTAAAATTAATTGTTTGTGCAATATATATATTTGGGACAATATTCATTGTATTCGGATCATCGTTTATATCAACTTGCACGAAAACCTATTTTCAAAAACTAAATTTTTGAGAGATAATATTATGTTTTGTATTTTTTATTTAAAATTAAATAGCAAGGATTCAATTGAATTTGCTCGTGTGATTAATTGTGTTAACTCATTCTTTTTTTTCGCAAGGCCTAACACTGAAAATTATATTTTATACCAAGTAATTAAATGTAGTTACATTTTACTAATAATTAACATTCAAATGCAAATCTTTCATTTATAATAGTTAAATAAAGTGAAAAGTGAATAATGTAAAACACAGCTAAATGTTAATACTATCATAATTTCAGAATGAAATTTAAATTTAAAAAAAAGAATTTTACCTTACTTAATAAGATTTTTAAGATCTTTCAAACTTATTCTTAAACATTCCATATGTTTTAGGTTATCTATCTACATTGGTTTCTTAATGCGTTTCATTTGTAAATTGTTTGTACGAGTTATTTTAAAATATAACTTTTAGAAAATAACTAAACTCTATGAATTAAATATGATTGAAATCTTTCGATTCCCCTGGTCAATTTCTAAAACATAAAATTTGATTCAGGCATGTAAAATGCTTCGGAGAAGGATTCATGTTGTTTTTTGGGTAAAAATTGCCGCTTTGACATGGTTGTATGAGTAATGAATTTATCTCGATGGAAATACCAATATCATGTTTGCCACATATTAGCCTGCTTTCGAAGCAAATATTAAGCAAATTTTCTGTCTCCAAATAGAAAAGTGAATAAACATTCTGATCTAGTTGAGTGAAATCTGAATTCATTGTTCCCTTTAGATAAAGATTTCATCGCAGCATCGCGTTAATATTTTAATTCCTTAGGCGGATTTTGTGACGGCGAATCATCAACATAGTTATTCACTTACTTTTCTCATGATTGGTTGTGAGAGCACCAGCAGCATAGATGGCATCGTCAGAAATAATCTTAGAAAAAGAAATCTCGGTTAATTTGAAGCAATTCTTTTACGCCACAACGTGTTAAGATTCAACGTTTTTGAATTGCCGATCAAAAACTGATAGTTTAATAAGAACAGTTTTTGTTCTCAAATATTATGTTAAATATCAATGAATGAAATTCGAAGGTAATTCGGGTTCGGGGAAATTCTTTGTTCGCAAGAAATGATAACGAATTTTCTAGGCTTCTTTGTTCATACAGTTAGTAAGCCCTCCAGAGTGAGATATCCGGTCAATCGACAAGTTGATATTTTTAAAACACAAAATACCCTCGTTATTTAACGTATGTTCTCTTTCCTTAAATGCGCAATCTTAGAAAAAGAGGATATTCTAATATAAGTGCAAGCACACAAAAAATAACATTTCAAGCAAATATTTCCTTCTGAAACATTATCAGAATCAATTCAGAAATGAGAAATTAAGCCTTAATACCGAGTGAGTGAAATACATTTTGTTTAAGCTTTGGTCAGGGTAACTCTTTTTGGCAACTTTTGGGAACCCTTTTTAATTGAAATTATTACTTTCAATACAGTTGCACTCCTTTATGGATAGTAATTGTATATTTGTTTTTTAAAACAGTAACTGGAAATTTAAGCCCTTAGGCGACAGTTCATAATTCTATATGTTCCAAGTAAGAACAGACATAAATCCTTATCCTATGCTGTGATGCAGTTTGTCAAGTAACCATACACTGTTACATTCGATCTACTATATTTTATATATGGTGTGCACATCTATTGGCGTAAAGTATTTCATTCTTGACCCATTGGCAAAAGTTTCCGTACACTTTCGAATGCAAACAAGGTAGAATATCAACACCATGAGGGCAATCCTGGGAACCATATGTCACCCGAAATGTCGAGAAAGCAACTAGCCGTATAATGTCATAAATGTATTTGAACTTATACAGTAATAAGCACAGTTTAATGGAGGTGTTCTCACGCTAAGAGTATCCTTCTGTAAAATAAAGTCTAATTGAAATTGTTGTCCCTCTTCTCTTTATATGCAGATTGAAGTGGATTTTATCACTAAATTTTGTGCAAAGTACATCGACTGGATGTTTTGAGGATCATCTACTAAACCTCTCAAGAAGGTTCTGTCGAAGTTGTAAGTTTAAAGGAGTATGATTTAAAGAAAAAGCTTTGTGAGAGAAAACCCCGATAGCGCATTGCTATGATGCATTGGAAGTTAACAGGAGTTGTATGGAAGAACTTGCAGTACATTGGATAGTGCCCTTGAGGCAGTTGAATCTCATCATCTGATAATATTAATTAGTGAACTTCAGATTTCTATTGATATCATTCCTCCGAATAATTCCTTGCAATGTCAATTGCTATCAGCCCCTTTTTGGTGCTTCATTCACAAGATGCAAGTAGCAGACTATTTCTCTATTTTCAAAATGTACTTCACGCATTTCTACTATTAGACCATAATTGAAGATGGCCAGTTGACTTATGGGATTTTCTTCAATGCCGTCTAAGTTTTGTTAATTGTGTCTCCTGATAACTACCTCCAAACCGACTCGAGGACATTTATTATTGTTACTTGTTTAATATAACTTTTACTATATATTAATAGTTTCCGGGTTATATTACAATTACAGTATAAACATTTTCTTATAATTAAAATTTGCTTTCTAATGTCTTGAAAATCTTATATATTGCATGCGAATTTTCGTAATAATCAGATAACTGTAAGGCAGTTAAACTTTTTTTTAAAATCAAACGGAAATCACATTTTTTTTTAAAGTATCATTGAAGATAAGAATGTGAAATTCTTTTGATTCGTATTGAACTTTTTGAACTTGAAATTCTGCATTTAATCTCAGACGTAGGAATAATGATAGAAAAATAGCAAACGATATTTTTATGTGGTTAAATGAACACATTTTATCAAAATTCATAAATTCATTAATCTAAAATTCGAAATATTACGAATATTCAATATATTCAAATAATTTATGGGAATAAATACATTTATAAATCAATTATTTTGCTGGATAGGATAAAAAAAGCACACAATAAATTTAAACATAAGAAAAAATTAGTTTACTTTTATTTAATGCGAGTATTGCGAAAAAATATTCAATGACTCTCAGTTCTTAAGCCAGTATATGAATATATATATTTCACTATAATGTTTCCTCGGCAATTTTACAATTGCAAATTTTGTAAAAGCATTTGGAACCCTTCTTCTGTGGACCTATCTTTATTTAGAGACTTACTCTCAATATATAAATTCGAGCATTCCACTTCACACATTATTTGTTTCTTCAATTTTGAGCTAAAATTTCCCAATCAGTTAAACGTTCTAAAGTTTAAATTGCATCACCAATTAGAGATAACTTGACAAATAACACAAATGGTTCTTCCGCTGACCAAATTGAGCTTAATTACATCAATGCCAATCACTTAAACTGCTTAATTTCGTTCAGTTGGGGAGCAAATAGAAGGCAGAATTATTTGACTTAATTCCCTGCTCTCTTTAAAAACAAAGGATTTACTCTAAGAATATTTATTGATCCATTGAAAACGTTTGCTTTATTTCAAATATGGAGATTTTTGTAATCATAATCGAATTGTAAATAATGTAGTTTATTTTTACAGCTTCCAAATTATATATATATAATTAATCATTTCTTCAAAAGTATTTGTTTCTGGAAAACTTTATATTGTAAAAGGAAAATACAAATCCCAAATAGAATCTTAATGCAATGGTCATGTATCATGTTTATTTTTAATAAATGAATGAATAGAAAATTATTATATATGTATAAATTATAATTGTTTTTGCCCTGATTAATTTTCTCTCTTGTTTAAATCTTTACAATATTTGCCCAATTATATTAAAAATTCTGCCTTTTGAGAGGTTTTTATTTCAAATTTTTGTTTTACTATCATATATTAATTATATTGGAGAAAATTAAAAGAAAACAAAATGACAGTCATTAAAAAAGTTAAGAAAAGGGATCTTTGAATGCATTGAATTTTCCCTGTGGCCCAGTGTGTTGGCAGATAAAGATGAAAGTTGGCTAGCCGCAAAACTTTGTTTAAACCTGCAATCCTGGTTCCTAAGGCCAGGAGTTTGCCAGAGGACTACTGTGGCTAATATATACTTCTTACTATCTTGACTAGTTACCTTAGGTTTATAACTATTCTGTATATATTTATGAATTATGTATGCAAATATATATACATACATAAATTTTTATCAATAGATATTGAACTTTAAGTTGGTTTGATTTTTGCTTTTATACTACTCGCAATAATATCAAAATTTTATCAATATGTTTCCGCTAAGTCTCTTCAAATCTCCAACATATTTCTACTAACATTACCAATACATAAATATTTCAAGTGTACTTATGAGGTACACCTACCACAAAACTTTTCCCCACATTAGAGGATGATAGCGTACAATAAAAATAGAACTAGTAACAAACTTCTTCGAAACACCATTATCGAAGGTTAAAGTGTTTATTTCTACTTTCTTAATACCATTCTATTAATAAATAAAGTCCAGAAATACTTTCATTTTTCCTCTTCATCATAATTCTCTTTTGACCAATTTACAAATACATGAAGTAAAGGGACCAGTTATTATATTAGCAAGCAGGAAGGAAATGTAATAAAAGTTGGTTCTGGTGTTATGAAGTTAATGCAACTTTGGAGATATCTGCAGCTGAGCAATGCTTAGGGAGGGAACTAACATTTATTGAAAAGGGTAGTAGATGGAAACTTTGTTCCCCTTCATATGTAGGGAAACAAGTACTGAAGAAGAGAGAAATGTAGAGACGAACAAAAGTTTTTCCTCCTAAATCAGTATTTCTCAAACTTTCAGTATTTACGACCCAATTTTTAATCATAATTTTCATCGCGCTCCCCATACAATAATAATGAATTGTAATAATAAAATAATGTAGTAATAAAATATACTTTGACGCTAAAGCTATAATACCACTTTAATTATAACACTTCCAAACTATCAAGATAATTATTAAATTTTATGCATGACTAGCCCATGAGAGGCACTAGTAATTATTGAACTTGTTTTTAATATAGTTTTGATAAATTAACTACCAAAAATATTATGAAGTACAGATACATTTATAAGTATATTATACCTGTGAAAATGTGTACTTTTTATTTTTTACTTTGTCAGAATTTATTTTGTTTTACTTTCTTTCAGTAAAATAGAACTTATTTTAAATCTTTTAATTTCGACTTTTCAATAAGATCGAGCCTCCCTTATAGGGATATCACGCCCCTCTATGGGGGCGCGCCCCACAGTTTGAGAAAAGCTGCCCTAATTTCCTACATATTCATAACGAAACATTTGCAGATACAAGTCCCAAATGGGAGAATCATTTCATAGTGGCTCCGTCTAATGACGGCTCTTGCAACCAAATTTTGACACTTGAATTATTTTATTTCAATCTCTCGTCGAATGATAAATACTGTAATGATTTAAATTTTTCGTGAGTAACAGGGCGAAGTTGATGCTCTAGGAATCTTTTACATGCCACATAATCATATGACAAGCTTGCCTACGATTTTCACTTCCATAAAATCTATCGACTCGAGCAGGGCTGGAACCCGTAACCTTGGCCTTACGAAGCGGTTACGATAGCTCTAAACCACACACACCAAACTGACCGATGAAAAAGAGTGAGAGTTATTAAAATTCAAATGAATGTTTCAAGTGGTAACACTATTTTATTAAATTTAATATTTTGTATAGGTAAGCGGTATACATAAAAAAATTTCGCTTTTTAAATGGAACTGTCTTGATTTAAATTTGTTTCAACAGAATAGGATCAAAATCTTTCAGAATCAAAATCAGATTCTTTTTTTTTATTGAAATCCAACGGCGTTCTATGTATGTTAATCGAGAAAAATTGAAATTTGGAAATTAAGTAATTTGATTGATATGTCCCTATTATTATTCAACGAAATATTTCTGAGAAACAAGAGAAGTAATCACACATATTAGAAAATTATATTCTTTTATTAAACACGTCTGAATTAAAATTATTCCTTAACAATTATACGTTTATTGTAATATATGTTGCATTATATGATCTTGCTAATATAACTACTTATTCATTTATCAAATCAAATGTTGCCGAAACTCTACAAAATCTAAAATATTTAAATTTTCAAACGGAATATATTACGATGGAATTGTATCTAGCTTCCATAAACATTGTGAAATAACTTAACTCTGAATCTCATGGTAAATTCACTCCGTCTGACGCAGTCCATAACATAGGATACGATTTGTTTTATATGACCTTTCACTATATTAATTGTTCTAATACCTAAGCGAATATATATATTGCTGCACATCCTAGAACATCAATAAACATTGTCCTGTTTAATAATATTTCAAATATTTGGATTGATATCAGTTTGACTATTCCAAGTCTAGTCACTAAAAATAATGGGAAAATTAATATTCAGACAAAGTGAATTGCCATGCGAATGAAATGAGCTAGCTTATAGCTGATACAACTTAATCAGACCTAGGATGATTTAGTAATTCCGAGTGCTCTTGTTATACTTTATTGAAGCTCTGAATGCTACTCTGAATTAGTATCATATGTTTACTCTCACTAAAAAGGGAGGGACATTTACTGTGAAGTATACTTCAATGGTTTTAAAACAATTCAGTAGGGGATTTATATACAAAATTGTGTTGCCTCGATATCATTTAAATATGTCTACTTTGTATAAAGCTAAATTTGGGATACAGGTTTCATTAAAAATGGGGGAAATATTGCTCGCAATTGTAATATTTTATGGATATTTTCCAATATGATATTTTTGATATGAAGTTTTAATCAAATTATATCCCTTAAGGTATGTTTCCATAGATCAGTGCTTCTCGAACTTTAAAAATTAACGTAGTAATTTTCAACGATAATTTTCATCCCGGGGCCCTTCCGTACAATAACAATGTATTGAATTTACTATAATAATGTACGTTGACTCTTAAAGTCACAATGCTACTTTAATTATAAACCGTAAAAATTATCAAGATTTGTATTAAATATTGTATATGACAAGCCCATGTGGTCTTTATTAATTACTAAACAAGTTCTTAACATAGGATTGATTAATTAATGATCAATTGCATTTTGCAGTACTCATACAATTATAAGTACGAGTATATTATATCAGTGCAAATATGTATTTCATTTTTTATTTCATCAGAATGATCAATTAATTAATTAATTATTTTATTAATGATCAATTGCATTTTGCAGTACTCATACAATTATAAGTACGAGTATATTATATCAGTGCAAATATGTATTTCATTTTTTATTTCATCAGAATGATCAATAATTAATTAATTATTTTATTAATGATCAGATAATTAATGATCAATTGCATTTTGCAGTACTCATACAATTATAAGTACGAGTATCAGTGCAAATATGTATTTCATTTTTTATTTCATCAGAATGATCAATTAATTAATTAATTAATTTTATTAATGATCAGATAATTAATGATCAATTGCATTTTGCACAGTACTCATACAATTATAAGTACGAGTATATTACATCAGTGCAAATATGTATTTCATTTTTTATTTCATCAGAATGATCAATTAATTAATTTTATTAATGATCAGATAATTAATGATCAATTGCATTTTGCAGTACTCATACAATTATAAGTACGAGTATATTATATCAGTGCAAATATGTATTTCATTTTTTATTTCATCAGAATGATCAATTAATTAATTAATTTTATTAATGATCAGA
Source organism: Trichonephila clavata (assembly GCA_019973975.1). Classification (NCBI taxonomy): domain Eukaryota; kingdom Metazoa; phylum Arthropoda; class Arachnida; order Araneae; family Nephilidae; genus Trichonephila; species Trichonephila clavata. The sequence continues at coordinate 1,395 of BMAO01037547.1, read as the reverse complement.
TAATTAATGATCAATTGCAGTTTGCATATAAGTACGAGTATATTATATCAGTGCAAATATGTATTTTATTTTTTATTTCATCAGAATGCGTTTTATTTTGCTTCCATTCAGTAAATTAATAATTTTTTAAAATCTTTATACTCGACTTTTTGATATGCTCGTGCCCCCCGTGTAGGATTATCACGCCCTCTAGGAGGCGCACTCCAGTTTCAGAAACGTTGCCATAGACATCCCTGGAACTTTGACATTTAGAAAATCTCTAAGAAATGCATTGATTTAGAAAATTATGATATTATAATATTATGCGACAGTTTGGTATAATTGCGTTTCTTAGTAACTTTAACTTCATCTTTCTATAGTCAAATTCAATCAGTATATGTGATATGCTGGTCAAAAATTTATCAATCTCTTTTGAACCATTTGACCATTAGTGGCTACTTGCTATTTATGGAGCATTATTCCACTCTAACCTCATGTGCATACATGGCTTATTTAAGTGTACAGCCATGGTAACCAGCCCAATAAAACATTATAAACTAGTTTTTATTTTATTGGGATTGTATAAAATTATAATTTTAAGTTACAAAATGTCCTATTTACAAAAAAAATTTTAAAATAGGAAAATTAATCTAATTTAGAAATCTTTGTGAAATTTCGTGAAATCTTCCTAGAAATAAAAAGCTTTCTCACGTACGATATATAAGTTTATTGTCATTTTTATTCCATTTCTTCATCACAAATTGATAAATCCATTTCAAAGTCATTGTCGTATTCATCGGTTTCCATCAACTTATATCATTCAGTATCACTTTCATTGAAACCCAATGGCGATACCATGTTGGCAAAAAAATGTAATAATTAACAACAACCATGGTTATGAAAACTTTAGAAAGCGAAACGAAACACGGACGAACATGCGCCTTAGTCAAATTCAGAATAAAAAATTAAATGTGTGTTGTAACCTCAAGGTGAGTATTCCCAGAAATCTGGGATTTGCATGTGTGCTAGAAAGCGCAGTCTTATGTGCAAAGGGTTAAATAAATAAAATATATCAAGACAAGGGAAAAAATGCTGGAAGAAACTTCTAGATATAGGACAGACATAAAAATTAGTTTGAAAAGAATAATATGTTAAGTTAGTTGGTCAATTATAATTTATATGCCTGTAAATATTGCTTCTAAAGTAAAACCAATTTTATAGAAGTTTTTATATGAAGGATGTAATTTCATTAATGTATGTTTTCGTTACTTCACACAAATAATCAGATATAAATAGCACATTGTTTTTTAATTTCATATAGTTACAACAATAAAATATTTTGAAACTATTCATTCAATCCGAAGAACAATATTTTAAGTACTTTCCCCATTTATGTGCATTTTGCTTACTTGAAAA
>BMAO01037546.1:0-35278 GCA_019973975.1 Trichonephila clavata | reverse complement strand
AAGTGCATTTTGTTCACTTATGCGCTTTATTATTGCTGACAAATATCTGTTTTTTTGAGAAAAAACGAAGTGCATGAGCTGATTGTTAGAAACATGTGATTCCATTTATCATGTTATGATGTCGCTTGAATTTATGACTAATTAATTGAAAGCAATGATTGTAGTTTCATGTGACTATGACGTCCATGAATTTCAGTCAATTGAAACAAATAAACTATAACAAATGTATTCATATGGCATCGTTTGAATGAGAAATTTCAGTGCAATGTTATCTAAGGTTTATGATGAGAATTTTCATTTACAGAGTGGACATCTAATTTCATTCTAAATAAACAATAAAGAAATAAATCCAGCACTATTATAGGAAATATCCCAGTTATGTTTCATGACAATTGAAAAGAAACAAATTTTAATTCCGAATGAACAAAAATTTCTAAACACTATTGCGTATACCAGTTCTAGACTAAATCTTATTTCTTGCACGCAACTCGTCTATGCCAACTTTAATAGTTTCTGTCAGAAATTCTATTTAACAAAATCCAGTTTATCAAATTTTATGGTTAAATGATCATTATGGCTGCAACTGCCAACTTTTACTTCCTCTAATAGGAAAGAAAAGGAACAGATACAATTGTCTCTAACGCATCATGGCTTGACCGGAAGCTCTGTAATTGCCAATTAAAAAGGTTGGAAATATCCAATAGTTTTTGTGTTGCGGATGTTAGCTATCAATCTAAAGTCTTTTGTTTTATGTAAACAGAGTTTGTCATTGACCGCGTAATAACTACTGGACCTTAAAGATGTTCCTGTTAGTTAAGGTACAGAACGCTGGTCATGGGGTGTTGTATGAGCCGATCTCATGCCGTGAATAAGGAAATGCATTTGATATGTTACCTATTTTTTCTTTCCTTGTCGTCTTTTTTTATATACATCTTTAAGGGAAAAGGAATAAATGTTGCCCTGTTGGAAGTTTCGAAAATATCGATATTCGAAGAAAAGGCAAGAGAAGTACAGTGAAAATTGCTTAACACGAAACTGAAGGTATTGAAATATTTTTCGTGTTAAAAGAATTTCGCTTCAAGGGATATTGAAAAAAAACCCATATATCAACAAAATTAAGCTTATTAGAGTTTATTTTATTTACATAGATATGTATTATGCATGTATTTAAAAAATAAATGAAACAAATCATTCACAAGAGCTTAAAGAAGTTTAATACAAAATTTTCAAACTTTTTGGGGAAAAAAACATTTATTGAACTTTTGTAAAATAAACTGTTATTTTTCTTTGCATTGCTTTCATAGCATCCAAATGTCAAAAGATTGTTTGATATCCATTTTGTTATTCATTTCACAATTGGAATGCACGTCTAAATAATTGCGAATACTTTTCATGACGTTCCTCATTTCGGGTGATGTGGGAACAGGAACTGCATTATTCATTTCATTTTCATCGTCGGAACCAGTATCAATGATATTTTTTGAGCTTTGAAAAAAACTCTAATATGTTTTTGTTTGTCATAATTGGGGCTGTAGACATATTATCATCATCTACTGCAATGAATTATTCCGATAATACAGTCCAATCCGACTGGTATTTTCCGTATTTTGTTCATTACCAAAAAGGAAAATATTTTCGTGTTAAGCGATTTTGTTTTTTGTTAAGAGAAAAAATGCCTGAAAATCCATATTAGTTTGTCAGGACCGTTGTATTATTTCATGTTAACCGTATTTCGTCTTCGCGTTAAACGTATGTAACTGTATTTTAAATCTGACAAACTAGGAATCTAATAATAAAAAGCTAGTTAAAAACTACTTCAACTAAAATATAATTTAGAATTTTTTTAATACAGAATTTCAAAACCTGATACTTTTTTTAAAATTTTGTGACCACTTTCTCTTTCTGATATATTATACATGTGACATACACCCCTTTATTCTGTACGGAATATATTAATTTATCCGTATATCACACAACCACATATATAACCACAACATTAATTTATCGTTAATTCAAACTACATTTATTGATCTGTTGAGTTATCTGTTCTTTAAAAAGTAGAGTAAGACCTTTTCCTCAATTAATAATTTTATTCCTTTGTTACACATTTCTTTCTCTAATTCTGATATTCATAAAATGAATTAGAGAAAAGAATATATAATATCCGTCATATTTAGTTTCTATAACTCATGACTTTTTCAATTTGATTTTTTATGACAAGGGTGTCAAACTCAAAGGCTAACTTGGGCCAAGCAAACAAGGCTTTACTTTAGGTGGGCAGTAAAAAAATCAGTAAAGAAACGTAAGTTTTATTTCGAATAATACATCATAATAAAAACATATAAAAGAACAACAAAAATTGAATGTTTGCGTCCGGACACTTGGTACCTCTTCTATGATACTATCTTTCCTATTTCTGGAGAATTTTTGTTCACAGTTTTCAAAACTGACCCACAAGGTGAAAGTCATTAACACTATTTCTAGCGGAAGACTTATTTCTTTTCATAAGTGAAAGTAAATGCTCGCAACAATAAGCACTTCTAAACATGGAAACAATTACATATGCGAATTTTCGAGTATTTCCAAACGTGGCTAGTAAATATTTATAGAATTCAGGCACATCCCACTTCAATAAACTTTACTTTAAATTTTGAGTCGCGCTGAATCTCGATCGCCTCTATTTACATATGGCTGGGTACTAAGCCTATATTTATTGTAAAAAATTCAAGAAAAAAACAAAAAACTTGTCTTCCAAAGAATTAAAATCTTTAAATCTTGTTTCACATTCAGTTCTAAAATTAAAATTTTTTCCTGCGTATTTCGATACGATGCATTATCACCTGAACTTGATTTGTTCATGTTACAAGTCGGGAAGTGTGTTAATCTTCATTTTTCAATTGCTTGTTCCAAATATTGTAGTTACTAATCTCCCGTCTGATCAGATGAACCAGACCAGATTAGTGTGAAACTTTCCAAATATTATATAGTACTAGCTGCATGCCCGCGTTGCACGGACCTTTATCGAGTGTATAACTTTCAATATTAGCACGTTTAGGGGTGGGCGTGATTTCTTTTTATATGCCATTAAAATTCCCTTTTTCGAAATTTTTTACTTCTTTGCCCCGTTGGGCGGGTTTCGTCTCCTTCCGCTTAGCCCGGCGTTGCACGAGCAGTTAGTTACAAGGGAATTTTCTCTTTCCCGAGCCCGCGGGTCCCGAGTTTGACACCCCTGCCATAAAACTTTGTTGAAGTTTTCTAATAATGTATAGGTACATACTGTGTGTATGTGTGGTTGTTAAGAAGTATAATTGAAACTGATCCATGAGCAACATAAAGTTGTTCTATTATGTATTGAAAATTCAAATTAGATTGCATAATATGCTATTACAATTAAATTTTTTTGCTCTAAGGAAATATATTTTGGTGTCTTGAGTATTACATAGGAAAGCAGAATTCAGATAATTTGTTTTACTTTACCCTGTAATAAAAACAGAACCTGATTTTGACTGGATTATTGACTCATGAACAATAACAAATGTTGATTTTGGAAGCTATTAAAACACGTTACTTTACTGCATTTTTATTATTATAAATGTTATCCGATTTCTGAGCGAAGTTAAACCACTCAGTTAAATCCTGGTAGAAATTTATGTTGCGATTTTGTTCTTCATGATGATCAATTTATTCTAGTTTTTTTTCCCGGTGGTTAAGGATAGAATGGTTTTATTGCAATTCAGTATTTTGATTCAACGACATATTTTCTTACGGATTCTACTATAAGTCTAATTTTTTAGTTATTGTGAAATTAAAATTAAAACAGCAGAAAGAAATTCATTCTTTGCGAGGCTCTTTTAATATTAATAATCCAATGACTAAAAGTAATTCTTTCAAGAAATTTTTTATAATTTTATTATTTTGAAATTTTTGATGAAAAATAAAAAGATAAACAATCTTTTTATTTCGTTACTTCTCGTCTTCTTTCACCTCAGTTTCATTCCATATTTATTTTTGAACTTCAGTATACAACATAAGTAGTCCATTGATCTTTTTATGGCTTTAACTTCTGAAGGATCTTAAAACATCTTTAGCAGGAAAAATGAGATAGCAAGCACCAATTTTCCGGGATGTCAAACAATGGATTCTTCAGTACAGACGTTGCCATTGCGAATATCATGAAATACATTTCCTTAGTTTTTGTAATAAGCTCTCTACTCACAAGTAAGTTATTTTTATTTTTCAAGCAAAACTTTGCATTATGTTCTATCTTTTCGATATTTAGGAAGAAATAAAATAAATAAACAAGAATAAAAATTAAGTGTAAGGATAATTGGAGATCAGATATTTAAACTTACAACTAATAAATAGTACGATAAATAATGATAATTTATGTTTACTTTTTGCAAAAAAAAAAAAAAAAAAATTTTAAAAGAGTCATTTTATGACTATGAAGGAGAATCCTGTGATCTTACAGAGAAATTAGAAGCTCTTTCAAAATATTTGCCATTTGAATATATATTTAAGGAAACAATTAATTATGACGTTTAAAACACGATATTATAGTTCTGAGAAATTGAGGAAGAGGAGTAAACGCAAATGGTATCAATTTAATCAAAATTAAGGTTCATTCTATTGAAATAGTTTTTGTGCCACATAATTCGAAATAAAAAGTGATTTTTATCATACTATTAGTACAAGAATAAGTATTCATCTTTCACACGTATAAAAGGGTTAATAGTTGCATTGCAAAAGTATGGCTCAAGTATAGTTTTTTTTTTGGTTATATAAATCATTTTATATTGACACCCAAAAAGAAGGAATATGACACAGTTATTTCCTACAATAATTTTTAGTGAACAGTAATAGAAATAAGAAATGATTCATCTTTTATTATCGACATCACCTTTTTGAGTACTTCATAGTAGATTTACTTTTTAAAACTTAATAAGTATATAAGTAATCAGAATATTGAAATGCACAATAAATAGGATAAACCATAGGTTCTCAACGTGGGCGATAACGCCCCCTTGTGGGCGTTTGAGGCTTTCAGGGGGGCGTTGAGATGGCACGGAGGGGCTTGGGCAGATTAACCAAAAAAGACTAAAAAAAAAAAAACACGCTGATTATGTACTAACAAAAGTAAACTTTAATACTGTTTACCTTATGTTGATTCTGTGTATTTAAATCATTCCTATATCACATGTACGAAAATTCATATATTTCGGTAATACGGGAAGTGGAAGAAAAACTTAAAAGATTACATTACATTCTGACGTACATAAAATTGAATGATATAGTGCATTTTAATTTCTTTAGTGCACGTGTTGTCTTTGTCTGTGAGCAGAAGGAAACATATTTCATCCACTCATTTCATTACGTATATTATCCAAGAAACATAATTAAATATGTAAACCAGGAATTAACGTGATTCTTTAAAGGCTGAAACTCTCAATTTATATTTATTTTGAAAGTAATAGTTTATTATGAATTACTTCGTATCATCAAACCCCCTGCCTGTCTTTATAACAGGTAATCTAAAAATGTTTTATTCCACTCTTTTAAATGAAGAAGAAATTCAGTAACGTTTCAATTCCAACAATATCCTACCTATGACTAAAATATATAATATTACACATTTAAATATATTTGTGGCACTAGATATTTCAGATTCGCAAGTAAAAAAAACTGGAACTTTAGAAAAAAAAATGAAATTAAAAAAATATATTCTTTTAGTAATAGAATATTTTTTAAAACTTAACTCTTGTTTTCACCATGTATTATGTACACTCTTATTTCTCTAGAGTGGAAAGGGGCGGTATAGAAATATTCACTAGAATAGGGGGATTAAAAAAATGTATTCATTTAGTAATAGAATATTTTTTAAAACTTAACTCTTGTTTTCACCATGTATTATGTACACTCTTATTTCTCTAGAGTGGGAAGAGGCGGTATAGAAATATTCACTAGAAAAGGGGGTGGTGCCGAAATATTCACTAGAAAAGGGGCGGTTTCGAAATATTCACTTGAAAAGGGGGCGATATCGAAATATTTATTAGAAAAGAGGGCGCCACTTCAAAAAAGGTTGGGAACACCTATGGGATAAACCAATATTATATTATTCATGGTTAATCCGTTATAAATTCGTGATATCACAGAAAAATATATACAATAAATATTTATCACTCCACAAAATTATTCATGAATTAAAAACTTTATTTTTGATAAACAATGTAATTTTGATGTTTCAAATAATAATTCCTTCAACATGTCACAAAACGTATAAAATAGCATAATTGCTAAATCCGTGCTAGTTTGTAAGCACCCGCATTCTCTCTTGATTTTTCAGCCTTGTGCCAAATATCCAACCCACTTTCACTAAATAACATGGTAATATGAATATATCACATCAAAGCGTACTGATATTTGAACTGAAGAAAATGACGTATTTTTATGTGGAAGTTTAGCAATCCATTCCGACACTTGTATAGAAGAGCTTATTTTATGCACCTATTGTTTTCAAACCCACGAGTGACATTTCAGTGAAACCTTACCTTACATCGATGAAACCTATGACTTTTGAATGTAATATATGCTTTCGATTTCAATAAAATGTGATGGGTACATTCGTGTCAATCGTAAAAATATAAATCCAGGAGGTTAATGTACTTTCTGAATTTAGGTTTTTTTTTCAATCCAGTTCAATAAAATGTGAGGAGCATTTTTGTGTCACTTGTGGTGAGGAAATAAGATCTCAAGGGGTCAATGCGCTGACTAGATTTCAGATGCAAATTTAAGAAATTTACGGAGTTAAATAAAAGGATTTTGGATAAAATTAAGTTAAACGCCTTGGTGAAGAATATAAAATAGTTTTCAAAATCTTTTTAGTTGTCCTTTTATGATAACCAGGACTAGCCTGAAAAAAACGGACCACGTTTCAAGTTAACTACCGTATATATTCAAATCTAGGCCACACTTTTTTTAATGCAGTAGGAATGATATGTAATTTATAAAATAAACATTGCTGCAAATATATGTTTTTATACCTTGAAAAGTTATTTAAAATCCAGGTTTTTCAAATTCAGTACTAAATTGGTTCTTTACAAAAGTCTCATAAAATCTGTCCTGACTTATGCATCAGAGATTTGACCATTGACTTTACGTGATGATGAAACTTCGGGAATTTTTGAGAGAAATATCTTACACTGCATTCTTGGTGGGATCCAAGTGAATGGACCATGGAGTGAGTGAATATTAACGTCCCACTGTTCAGCTACACGAGGGCTTTTGGGGACGGTCCGCGTAATTTTGAACCATGGTCAAGTGACGCGGATGACACTTGAGCTGGCACTCCCCTCTCCTAACTACCACACCAACGGGAGGACGTTTGAGCTCTCGACAAATTTAACGGGCATTTCTCCCCTACACGGTGGGTCTTCAGTGGTACTGGGATCGAACTCATGACACACTAGCCACGATCCGATGCCTAGACCACTTGGCTACCACTGCCACGAATGGATCATGGAGAAGAATATGCTACTCTACAAAATTTACAAACAACTTGATATTGTAAAATTTGTCACATTACAGAGACTTAAATGAGCTGGTCATCTGGCTAGAATGAATGAAGATCTTTGCTGCAAGAAAATCTTTCTGGCAAAGCTCATGGGAAATAGAACTCGAAGCAAACCTCCGTTAAGTTGGAGTGAGACTGTTTCGAAAAAGACCTAAATATTTTAAAGTTCAAAAACTGGAAAACAGTTGCTAAAGAAGATGTCTGGAGAAAACTTTTGGAGAAGACCAGGACCCACAATAAGCTGTCGAGCTATTGGAAGAAGAAGTAATGATATGTATTGAATCTGTCGAGGCGCAAAAATTTTATTTTTAAGCACGATGTTAATCATAAATGTAATCTTCCACTGTCATAACGTGGAAATTTAGTTAGTGAGAGGCTAACTCAAATGTAGTCCTTTTCACCAAACCGTGGTTTAAGATTGCGAAATCTGTCACAAACACTTCTCGCATTGCCTCTAAGTGTATGATATTATCAATCATTCAATCATAAAGATATGCTTTTTTATGGATATCATAAAGGCTAATGATGTCAAGAAACAAAATAAACAAAAAATGTAAGCAGAAAAAAATCTCTAAAATTCTCTCATTTTTTTAAAAAAAATTATTTTACATTAAGTTCATGTTTCAAACATCAAACATTTTTTAAAAAAATCTATCAGAAGTCATTTTATATTATGAGAGAAGTGGAAGGGAGCTGTTTAAGTAATGAAAATTAATTTTTTCCTTTTTTTTCCAGCAACATGTTCCGGACAGATAAACCGTCCACCAGAATTCGTGAAAGGTGGAGACATGGACAAATTCTCATTAAAAGAAGATACACTAGTTGGTATGTAATAATTTGATAATGGTAATTAGATACTCAAATTATCGCCAAATTACCAAGATCAGTAATTTGGCAAAAATTTAAATTCGCCAAATAGTTCTCAGTAAGAGCTGTAGTTATAACTTCGGTATTAGAAATATTCTTTTACGGAGTCTAGGGTGAAAGGCATATAGATTTATGATGTACCTCTACAATTCTAATCAATATAAGTTTTCCAATAAATATTTAATTCCATGGAATTTAGGAATATATAACTTTAAAAATTTCAGTTTGTTAATAAAGTTAGTTTTTTTTTGTTAGCTTACCGCCAATAATTATTTATAAAATGATTGTTTATTTTGTTTAATGATATAGCATTTTTTTAGTGTTTTTTAAAAATAAATATTATTATTTTCTGATTTATATGGGGATCATAAATGTAGTCCTACTAAAATATAAGGCGCTTTCACTATATCCTTTGTTCACGATTTCTGTACCACAATTTCTACGCCAGAAATCATTGTTTTTAAACTTTTATTGTGACTCATTAGTAAAATACGATGTTAAGAAATTTTTAATGACAAAAAATTTTTTTAATGAGTGCTGTGTTTCATGTGTCTATTTCTTATTATGTGTTTCTTACAAGGAAAACAAGTAATGTAAAAAAAAATTAAATTCTTACACAGGTCAGAAAAGAAAAATTTCATTTTAGTAACTTTTTATTAAATAATTACAGTTAATATATAAATATGCATGTACATATGACAGAATCACAATATTAAGTGTCAAAACACCTTTTAAATTAACATTAAAACTTTTTAACCACATTAAATTTTAAATTTCATTTTTTAGTAAAAGTTGAATACATATAATAGGTAAGAATTTATCTTAAAACTAGTGTAAAAGGAATTCTGATGTCTAACTAGCATATGATTATTCAGGTTAAGTTAAATCTTCATCACAAATTTAACAAAAGCTGTTTTATCCAATGGTGCTGCCATCTAGAGGAATAATATCGACTGAAATAAATCTCTTAACAACAATTAATTAATTAAATTTGATTAAAGAACTAATACTTATAAAACTGTATTAACATCAAGTGTCATCCGCAACAAGAGTTTTAAAAATGTATTTGAACTTGAGAGAATGAATAAAAATTATTTTATTAATGATTGAAAATATTTGAACAAGATATATAAATATATATAGTTAGAGTGTGTAATAGTAAGAAAAGAAAATATTTCAGTAGAGATTTACGGCGATAGATTTTTAATATAATGCTTACTTTATATATATATATATATATATATATATATATAAACAACATATCTGAAGAATATCTACAATTTATAAATTATGCCCATAATGTTAATCCAATATTCGAATAAAAGACTTAATAGTCCTTATTCGCTTTCTATTTATTCTTCCAAACCAATAGTAATAGTAAAGTTGCTAAGTTTCAATTTATTTAGAAAAGACAATATTTTTCATATGTCTCTTATCAAATGCTCAAAACAAATTTCATGAGCTTTTAACAGTTTTTTTATTTCATCTCTGATACTGAATATCATGAAAGCTTGTTTAACATACTACATTTAAAATATTCTTCATCAATTTGAATAACATTTTCTTCAGATGAAAGTTTTCAATTTAGAAGTTAGTGTGCCTTTTTATTAAAGCAATTAACAAATTAACTGAAAGTATTGAACTTTTGAAATCATTAAAATATTAATCAGTTTCTTAAGAATTTCTCTTCTTATGTACAAAATAACTTTTCTTAAAGACATATTCTTTTGTATTTAGGTTCTTCTGTATATACTCTGCGGGCCAGGGATCCTGAAAATACTCGTGTTCATTATTACATCAGTGGAGACTCTTTGTCCGTTGAGCGGGACACTGGAGTGGTCAAGCTCATCCGTTCACTGGACAGAGAAGTAGAGAGCTCTGTAGAGGTCATCATCAGTATAACGGATGAAGAAGTAGCTGGACTCCAACCCAACACGGTGAGTCTTCTTGTAACTTTTACAGAATAAAAAAGCTCTTCTAAGAATTATTCATATTAAGTTTTGAGTGTCATTCTTCCCACCAATCAAAACGTGCAAGATAAGACAAAAAAATAGGTTAGTCTGTAGTCTTAGTACAATACTCAAAAGAGACATTAAAATGAGTTATAAAATAGTTTATGAAATGTATATTCTCAATTCTTTGGAAAACTCATTAGTGAAACAACTTCCTAGCTTTCAACGCATTTTGCAGAACTTTCCCTATTATTGAATTCAAAACTAATTTAATATGATTAGTTTCAAAATGAATCAATTGGAAATAAAAAATTTTCTATTTAATTATTTAAATCCATTCGTCCTTTTTTTTTTTAAAAAAAAAAGGAGGTTTACACAATCTTTATTCCAACCACGTATCTAAATTATCAAACCCAAACCATGTTGAAAGTCCTATATCTCAGGTGGAAAACAATATTTCTTGAAAATGCCCACAACCATCCTACTTTTTTTCCTTTGACACCAACGCTAAGTTTTCTAAAGCTAATACACTTTTCATTTGACCTCAGCCTAAAGTAGTGAAATAGGAAGGCGTCGTTATCTATAGTTCAAAACCTTCTGCGTGTCTTTTTTTTTATTTTAACATATTTTGTCATCTATACTGGTTCATTAACCATGTGATTCCGTTAGCTTGCACGAGGAAATAAATTCGAACGAGTTTTATTTTCGATACGTATGAGTCAGAATGGGTGTGGAAGAAAAAGTCCTTTTTTTATATGTGTTTATACTTTCGAAGTTGGAAAAAAAATCGTCGTTCAGAATAGTAGCACACTTACACAAAAGTTATCCGGAAAGCCGGACCTCCATTTTGCAAATTTTTCTGTTTATCAATTTTTTCCCCTGGAACCAAAAACATTTAACGATCTACGTGATGAATATCTACACGAATTTTTCATCTAATAAACATTTTTTGAGATTTATCAAGTATGTTAAATAAAGCTCCGATTGCACAAAAATATTTTAAAGTTCTAAAATAACAATGACGGAATGCGTGGAAAAAGTTTTAGACGTTTGTTTTATTTATGTTATTATCTTAAGAATGAAAATTGTTTGTTAAATAGTAATATATGAATTCTTTGTTAAGTATTTGAACGCCAATATTTTTATTTTTATAAATGCATTCTACAAGTGCTTACATAAGATATCAAATGTCATGTATTTGATTTCTTTTTCTTACCAAATATATGTATTTATATTTCCTTCTAGAGAAAAATCCTCAAATCAAACTTGTAAGGCAAACCAAAAGCGTTTTTACAAAAATTAAAGAGAATGAGATTAATACATATAAGTTCCCAGTTATGACGAATTAATAATAAATGTATTAAAAACCCATTAAAAACTAATGTGTTTTGATAAATTTGTTGGAAAATATTGAAGAAAAAATGTAGTTTCCATTAATTTTTTTAAGCGTTTTCATGTATGAAAAATATCTTTTAAATCAACTTAAATTTTAGTGAAGCTTTTTTTTACTGTAAAGAATTTTAAAATATATGTTTTAAACGTTATGTTCTCATTAAATGGACTCACTGGAATTAATTTATTTCAGATATCTATTCGAAGAGAAATTCTCATACTAGATCAAAATGATAATGCTCCAAAATTTCAAAATGCACCCTATTCTTTCTCATTAGATGAGGTAAGTGACACCTTTAAGAAGGTTAAAAACTTTATAATTAAGAAAATAGTTAGCTATAAGCACAAATATTCGATTTAAAAACATAATTTTAATTAAATATAAATTTTTAAAAACATCTTTATTTGTTACAATGGATGCTCAAACTTTTATTTTTAGACCACACTGCCTGGAACTCTTATATACAAAGATATTATAGTGACTGATGCAGATATAGGTGCTAATGCTGAGATGAAACTTTCTTGTCTAAATGCAGTGGTAAGTGATAGTTTATTTAAAAATTATATCGCCTTTTATCAAAAAAAAGTTGGAACTTGGAACCTTATTTTTCATTCCTTTCAGACCCCTGCAGCGTGCCAAAAATTTGAAATAAGAAGTGTTGCCATTAGTAATGGACGAATTCGAGGAGAAATCTACTTAACTGAATTGGTTGATTATGAAGAGCAAGCTTCATATACTATGTCTATTGAAGCTGAGGTAAGAAGTATTCTAATTTATACAATTAACGTCATAATTATAATTTTAATAGATATAGCTAACTAATTTTGTTACATAATTAGCGATCAGACTAAAATTAATTACTATTTGTTTCTTTTAAAAAAATTTCTTTAAAATTTTTTAATTTACTTAAAATTTTTATTTTTGGAAACTTAGTACACACACGCGCTGAGGATATTTTGCATTGAATTTTATCATAATTTTTTCCTTATTTTCATTAAACTTTAAAAATTCTATTCTAAATTTTTCATTTATGCAAATAATTTTTAAAATGCTTATTTGGAATATTTATATTAAAAATTATCTTGGAAAGAATTCTTAATATAATGATACGGTTTTTGTAAAACAGACTGTAAAGCAGACTTTACAATTTAATGCTTAAAGACGAATGAGAAACAAGACATTCGAACGACTTAATTCACAGAATAATTTTTCTATTGCTAATATTTGTATCTCTTAATACTTGTTTTAATTTTTATTATTTTAGGATTTAGCAGAATTTGGAAGTCTAAAATCAACAGCTAACATTTTGATAAGTGTCAATGATATTCAGGATCAACCTCCTGTATTCCAAAATGCGCCATTTACCGCCACGATTTTAGAAAATAGTGCCATGGTAAGAATTACTTTCTTATTTACATGATATTTATGATTAGAAAAAAAATTTGAAACACACACAACACATTTCCTACGTTCACATATATTAATAATGACTTTTTTCTTATAGGGTACATCAGTGCTGAATTTGGTAGTTAGAGATGGAGATGCAGGGGACCCCCGAGAACTCACTTTGATGATAGAGGACGGTAATATCACATCAGAAATTAGATTATCATTATCAAGTGTATTTTAATATCTCAATGTGTACCACTTTTTTTAATATTTAAGATATATACTCCATTGTTCCAAATTACTTTCGTATGATTATTAACATTGATGACTTTATAATTTTGTTTAAACATTTTTCAGAGATTTCAAGGTGCTTTCTCTCCATCCCTCCTTAAATATGTACCAAATACGTTTCGTGCATCCAGAATTCGCACATTCTTAATCCTAGCTTAATCCTTAACCTTAATTTTGTAAAGACTCTTTCACCAGTTCACATAAAAGTATTATCTCGTAAATTCATTGTGGAAGAAAATAATCTTTCTGATATACTCCAGATAGAATCCTTATTGAAGGTGATGTGGCTTAAAAGCGTGCGAATCCCGTAAAATCGCTTCGAAAAATTTGTCCCAAAATAAGTGTTACATTTGCAGAAAGGTAAAAAAATCAAGTTGTATAACTTTAATCTCAAATAAAACTATTTTAATTTATATTTAAGGAATTTCTTGCGCTTTAATATAACTTCGAGATTGCATGCCAGGTTTCGCGGAAGATTTTGATGATTTAGTTTTTCCTTGTTGAGATGGGCTATTTTGAACGAGTTACCTCACCTGGCACCATAATATTTTCCATACATGTTTGATAAGTTTAAAATACATTGTCAAGCTTTTATACTTTTATAGTTTAAAAAGCAAATTCAACGGCCTCAATTAAGTTGTCAATATTCTTTGTGGGCGTCTGATGTTGCAACGGCTATATTGCGTTAAAAACCTTTGATCAAGTTCATTTCAATCCGGATTATTTAGACATGGTAGTTGCAAAGGCCATACATTATTAACATTATTCTGTGATACTTGAATCATCCACTGTCAAATGAGGTTTGCTACATTAATGTAATAACTAATTTTGGACGGAGGGAGCATAACATTTTTTATTCTTTTTTTTTGCAGATGATAATGGATATTTTCGCTTGGGAGAAATTTCAAAAGATGACCGGAAAGTATTTACAACGACGTTAGAGACAAATAATCCTATTGACAGGGAAGATTCGGGAATTCTGGACAATGGTGGTCTTTACATGTTTCGAATAAAGGTAAAATAAACCAATATATATTTGTACCTTAAAATCTATTTTATAATATCTCACACTCAAGTAAATTTGCATTCTACAATGTCAATATTACATACAGTGTTGTGAGAGCTACTATTTTTATAATCTTTGAAAAATTCAAGCTAAGTTTTTTGTTATAAGCGTATTGTTATAGCATATATAATAAAAATATAATATTTATTAACAGAGTAAATTATCTGAAATTTCAGGCAATCGAATTGGTGGATGGCTTACCGGTCGGGGAATCGTTTGTTTCTAATGTAACAATTGTTGTGGGAGATGTAAATGATCAAGCTCCTTTATTCAATCAAAGAGAATTTAATGTCACTATATCAGAAGATATTGGTACCAACACTCCACTTCCAGGACTCAATATAGTCGTCACTGATATGGATGTGGTGAGTATGACATATTTTTTAAAATTAAAAACTATAGGACATAATTCTTTCATGCTATTATATTTATGTATTAGAATGAGACATTTAATTGCTGATTACTTATACAGATTTTAAAATAAGGTAAATAATTTACTCTAGTGGGGTTTTAAAAACACAATTATAAGCATTTCATATTTGTCAACAAACTTTAACACTAGAAAGACTGAAACTTAGTACATACTTATATTGCTCAAAAGCAGTCAAAATGTCTGCATTGTGAAAAATTAACTAATGTGTAAAGAAATTTGTTTAAAATTAATTTTTAATACTTTTTATATTATTTACAGTCATATAACTAGTTATTAGTAAATATTAACAAAAAAAAATTTACTTCACTTGGAAAAAAATATATTCTAAAAAGTTCTAAGAAATTGTGCCATTATATACGTAATTGTTTTTTTTTAAATTGAAATCAAAAAGCAGTCAAAATGACTTCCTTGGGCAATCTAGTGTAACTGAACTTCAAAATGTGTATTTACTTCTTTATGGTAAAAATTTATTTTAAGTTATTGATCTTAATCTTTCTTATGTCACCCTGAAGTGGGAGGGGATATCTTATTTTTTTCAATAGTTGTCTATAATGACTCGGGGAGGGGGTTACAGGTGTTCTGTTAGGTCACTCAACTTGGTATTAGAATTACCAATTAGACATGGATGTTGTAAATATTCTACAAAAATCATTTTAATTATCTAATTTTTATTTCTTATTTAACATTTAACTTAAATAGCATTTTCTCAGATTTCCAAGTAGGAAAACCATTTTCTGCAATTTTTCAAATTGACCATCTCTGAGGGCCAATCAGATATGCTTTGAATCTCAAGCTTCTTCTCGAAAACTTTCTTAATTTTTAACTGATATTTTTGCTGCACTCGGTTTGGCCAAATCTCACCCACCACTCAGGTGCTCTCTTAGCCGTCTTTTGTGAAGTTTTTCAACTTTTTATCTTATTTTTAAGAATAGTTTAAATTAATTAAACTCCTTGCATTTTTTTTTAAAATTAAGGCACTGTATTTTTTATTAAAAATAAAGTTTTAACTACTGAGCAAATTTTGCAGTCATCTCTGGTCTAATTATTTTCAATAGTGGATATTAGAGCCCTAGTTTTATGAACTCTATATGTAATCTTCCAAAAAGTAATTTTTTTCACTAACAGGTTTACCTTTAATTATATATTCAAATAATGCATTCAGATATTTTATTAAGGATATTTTACATTTTTTAAAAATAATTTCTTAAAATAGTGCCTAGAATTTCAAGTTTATTGAGGCATGCATTTTAATTTTTTTTAAATTTGTTGTTACATATACCTTAAGATACGTTATTTGTCCTTTTGGTTTTATGTAATACATTAGGTTAATGTTTAATGTATAGCAAAATTCATTTTAAACGAAATTTTTGCTTAATTTTGTGGGAAAACTGGGAATTATTTTCATATTTATATGACGGTAAGGCTTCACGGTCTGTTTAAGGTACCCGACTACTTGCGACAACTTTTTTCTAAAAGAATGGAGATATGTAGATTTTTTTGTGTTTTTTTTATTTATTTATTTATTACATTTTAAGAAAAATGTGTTAAAATTAAGAAGAGAAAAAGAAATTATTATTACTAAAAGGGGAAAAATTTGTTAAAAGTTTACAAAAAATTACATAAACGGGGCCCATTATGTACAAAAAAGTTTATGAACAAGCTTTCATTTTTTCAATTTCGATGTGTTGCTTTGATATTAATTTTTGAAATGACCTTCAGGATAAGAGATATTTTAATTTTTACAAAAACTAGAGCACTTTATCTTGGTTATTATATGAAATTGCTTTAAGAAAACAGTGATATTATTCACATCAGGGGCTGTAAATTTTGTAATAGAACAGTGATTGATAAATCTGAAGGTTAAAACCCTTCTACTATTATACAGAACATTCACACGAAAAATTCAGTTAATTATTTTCAAAACTTTTCAGCAATCGCTGTCCCTGTTTGAGCGTTTTCAAAAAAAAAAACACATTTCGAGTAAAACGCGTTTTAAAGTATGGCATCTTGCTTAAAGTAATGGCATCTGATTTTACTAAAAAACTTGTAGTTTTTTGTTCTAGTAAACGAAAAATAATAAACTTTTTATTTTTTATAAAGCTAATAAAATGGCATATAAAATAAAATCATAAAAATTTTTTTTGTGTCTATTTTTGGCAAAATTCATGATTTTAGGGTAATTAACTTAATAGATGTTCATTGTAAACAATTTTGTTCCATGCACTTTTAACTGTAAAAATAATTCTCTTTTAAAAATTTTTCTGTGAAGAATATTGTTTTTTAAAATGTTTTATATTATAAATTGTTCTTTCTTGCAATCATTACTATATAAAAAAAAATATTGTTTTATCTCATTTTTAGGGAGATAATGCAAAGTTTTCTCTCGTTCTTGAAGACGTGCTGAATTCTGAAGGCATGTTTGCTGTATTTCCTTCTGTAGCCATTGGAAGAACTCCTGTTATTATCCGAGTCATCAATGCCAATGAACTAGATTATGAAAACCCTGAAAAAAGATTATTTATTTTTAAAGTAAAATGCTTTTAAAGCTTTTTTCAAATATTCGTTAAATTTACACAATAATCAACAACCATTCATTTTTAAAATTTTTATTGAATTTAGATCAAAACCGTCCAAGAAGGTTTCGAAAGTGATTCTGCTGTAGTGACTGTTGCGTTAACTGATGCTAATGACAATGCCCCTGTGTTTGAGAGTGATCAGTATACACTGCATGTTCTTGAAAATGTTGCTCCTGGAACAAATGTGTTCACACTGTTTGTAAGTAAAATCATTCTATTGTAAAATTTTAGAAGTAAAACTTCAAAAACATTGATTCCGTAACAAATTTATTTAGTAGATGCTGTTAACAGAAAAAAAAGCACTTAATATTACTTTACAAGAGCCTGTCTCACACCTCTCATTTTTATCTTAAATAGGAAAGATTAGTTGCTTTTACAGCAAAATGATTTATTTGTGAAACAATTCCAATATCTTCGTTCTGCCAAATTCAAAGCTTTATTTCACACAACAGTATACACCAATTTAAATATAAGAGCTCTTTTCTTCGTATCCAAATAATTCATCGTGAGAGCTTTGATTCATTTAATATGTACCAAATATTTTGTTAATAATTATTTTAAATTTCTCTTTTAATGAAATGATTAAAAAAAAGCAATATCTACGAAATTTATAAAAATTAAGAGAGTAATTTCGCATAAATGTGGTTTTATATAAGTACAAAACTCACACTGTACGTATTTTTAAATATATTTAATTGTGTTTTAATGTATAAAAATTCTTCGCCTTAGGTAGCGCAATAAGAATTAGGAAGTTATACTTATAAATTTTATTTTATGTTTTATTACTAGAATTGTTATGGAGTTATTTTATACTTCTAAAGGAATGCTTATTTGTGTAAAAATATTTGCCCTTATCCTTAATCTTGAATAGTAAAAAATAATGTATTTTTTTTTTTTTCTGTTTTCCCACTACATCGAGAAAAAAAATGTTGAACTTTTTTATTTTTGATGTTTCAAAAAATTCATCAATTTACAAAATATAGGAATTGAATTTACGATGATTTAAAGTTATTTATAATTTAAATAACCTAAACATTTGATTGTTACAAGTTTATACTATTATCAACTAAGTGCATTTTTAAATGTAAATTATTTTAATTACAACCACTCGGTGCATTGTTTCTTTAGAAAACAATTGAATAATATGTACTTTTATTTCATTTAGGCTACGGATAAAGACAGCGGAGCTTTTGGAAAGATAACATATGCCCTAAAAGGATTTGGTTCCGACAAGTAAGTTTTAAAACGTTAATAAAAATTGAAGTAATGCATTGATCATTTATTAATTTTTTCTCATTTAATATAATTCTTTAACCTCGTATAAAGCATTTACAGGGCCGTGGGTAGCCTAGTGGTTAGAGCATCGGACTCCAGACCGGAGGGCCTGGGTTCGATGCCCAATGCCACTAAATACCAACGAGTATAGACGGAGTACGTGCTCGTTAAATCAGGGGTCCGAAAATCTTGTGGGCGGTCACAGCAGAAACCACGAGTGCAGGGGGCTGGAGAATATTTCCCTCCCCTTCAGTTCCCTGCCAAAATTGTGGAGGTGGAGATAGGTGGTGTCGCCATCTATCGTTAAGAAGTCCAACCTATCTCACAGGCAATGGTAACTTTCATTCCTTCCCCAGCGGGAAGGACACGACAACAACAACAAAGCATTTATAGTAATACTTATTACAACTTTTTCTGTCCACTTTTAAAGAACTGAAAATAAACCTCTGTATTATTGATTTAGTATGTAGCAATGGTCAATATATAAAATATAATTTATAATAATGACTTATACACACACACACACACACACAACACATATATATATACACATATACTCTAGGTTTAATATGATTTCGAATATTTGCTTAATTATATTTGTGTGAGGTATTTTAAATATATATATATAATATATATATATATATTATATATATATATATATATATATATATATATATATGCATGTTGCTTTTATTTGTATAGTCTTAGAGATAATATAAAATTGTACTTAACAAAAACAGAGTATAATCATTCCAACAACTTTATTCAAAAACTATATTTATCATTTCCACATATTTTAAACATCATCTCCGAGAAAAAAAATAATTTTAGTCTATTTATTGCTTGTATTATTACAGCAAAGTAAAAAAACCCAACTCTCTCATTGTTGGCAAAAAATATATCGGAAATTCTTTCTCGTAATGATTCCTGGCTATATTAAAGAGCAATAACGTTGTTGAGATAGATTTGAGTGGGAGCTATTTATTTTTAATTTTCAAGACTATATGCTTTCAGGTATTTTAGGATGGACTTGCAGTTTAAATAGATCCTTCAAATTGATAAAAAAAATATTTATGATACACTACAGGATATAAGTCATATTACATTGTTGACATAAAGCTTACAAAATGCTCAATAGAGAGTTGCTTACAAAATTCTCAGTTGATCATTCATTAAATATTATGTAATTTAATCGCCTTAGAAAGTGATTAAAAAACATAAGGAGTTGTTTTTTTGGAGGTATTATTATACGTTATCGCTTTACTTGTAAAACTTTCAAAGCTATTTCTGACAATTCATTTATTCCATTTAGATTTGAGGTCATTCCTGATACTGGTGAAATAATAGTATCTGACTGTGGTCAAGCAACGTGTTTAGATTACGAAGCTCAGAAGAGTTATTCCTTAACGTACGAAGCTCAGGATGGAGGGGGAAGAGTTACAGCAATCAATTTGTTCATGGAAGTTACGGACGCCAATGACAATCCCCCTCATTTTACAAAAGATGTCTACACGCATGAAGTCTTGGAAAATATTGGAAAGATCCTGCCACCTCTATTCATTAAGGTAAAAGAAATTTATAGCAGAATCCAATAAATTATGTCATAATTTTTACGGCAATATTTTCTTTTGATTAAACGTAATGGGGTTATTTAGAATGACCATTTTTTTAGGGGGGGGGGAAGATGGTAATCATTTTATGGTATTGTAATCTATATTTTTGTAAAAGAGAAAATTTTAAAAAGGAGTTGAAACGCTTAGGTATTTCCTAGCAACCTATTTTGTCTTTATTGGTCAATTGTTCTGAAAGCCTTGGAGAAATTTTGTTTACTGTATAGATTTTTAAAATTTTATAGATACCTTCTCTTCTTTATATTTGAGTATTTCCTCTCTTACTTTTATTTATATTTGTCTCTTTTATGTTTTTTCTTAATTATGTTTCTTTATTATTACTATTATTTTATAATGCTGTTACCACTTACGTCTGTAAGCCTCATGTTATGCATGAGGAGTTTTGCAAATAAATTTAATTAAAAAAATCATTTTATGGAATTTAATAGTTTTTGAAGTTTTAAAACATGAGTTGAGTCTGTAATCATTCTCATTACAAGTTACTGGAAAAAAATTTCAAGATAAATTGTATCTATATAGCTTCCATTTTCTGATAAATTACAATGTTTTAAAGCATATTCCATATATGTCAAGCCCGGGAAACCGAATGTTAGAAAATATTGGAAGAATGTTGTCACCAATATTTGTTGCTTTATTCTGCCAGTCGTAATTTGTGGCTACTGTAGCCTAGTGATCATGGTCACGAGTTTTGGGCCTGCCGGTCATGAATTTGAGCCCCCTAAGGCCACTGAATACCAGCAGTGTAGAGGCACTGATGTACGTTATATTTGTCCAGTTAAAGTCTTCCCCGTTGGTGTGGTGAGGTAGTTTGGAGTTCAGTTGTAGTCCTCGTCACTTGTTCAAGGTTCAAAACTTCGAGTTTCGTCACCTAAATCACTCTTGTTGCTTTATATCTTGACGTTATTATAAACTCATCTCAATCGTAACTTTATTAAATTTAATTAGAAAAAAATTGCATCTTTACTTGTAAGTACTCAGAAATAACCGCAAGGAAACACGGAGTAACCTAAATAAAAAATAATCATATTCTGAAAGAATTAAGATTAATTTTTCGGTTATTCTTTTTTTTTTCTCGTACAGTTTCTGATATGACTTTTCTGCACAGATTTTTCCTACCTTTCAATTTTTAGTAATTATCAATATTAATGATAGAGTCTGTTTCAAATTTTGAATTGATATGTTTTTTAGTTTAACGCATAATATTGAAAATTAATAATTTATTAATTTATTCTTAATCTTTTAAATTTACAATTTCATGAAAAATGTCTACAAGAGTTAATTGTTCATCCTTTATTAGCAAAATTTATCTGATCTATAGTCATTAAAGAGTTAACCATAACAAGGAAAATATAACTGTAAGAAGAAATTTCGCTTTAAGATTTTGCTTCTTATCATTTTTGATTGAATTTTTAGGCGACAGACTCAGATGGTCCAAGCCAAGGCAATGGGAAAGTTACTTACAGCATTCTATCGAGCGAATTAGAGGATCCAACTGCCATCGAGATCGATCCTGAAAGTGGGGAACTATCCCTTACTCGACCTTTGAAGCATTCCGAAACTCCTTCAGGCACGGGCCTGCTCAATGTTATCATAAAAGCCACTGATCACGGAGAACCTCCATTGTCCTCTACAACAAAGCTAGTGTTAAAAGTCAAAGTGAGTGTAATTTGTGGGTCAAATTTATGGGTCCTTACTCAAAGCATTAACTTGGATTACATTCCTGAGTATTAGAGCGATAATGATTTGTCTTTAAAATGTATATCATTCACAGATTTGTTGTTCCATTAGTGAGCATTGAGGTATGAATAGGTATAATATTGTATGATAATATTTCGTGCCATATCTTTATTAATCAGTATTATGCACAAATCGTTGTGTCAATCTCTGAAATCACTTAAACAGACTGAGTTATATACACAATGAATTATTAGCAATATTGTTAGGAGTGAAGTTTCAAAAAATCATCTTAAAAAATCATTATTTTTGATTTTCTTGCAGAAAATTAATTTTTTGCCATTAAATCCCTTTTTTTAAGTCCCCCCCCCATTTTTTATATAATTAAATTTTAATAGATTAATAGTTAGTAATATAGTTTAAGGAAGCCTCTTTGTAAATGTTTGAATGTTCAAGATAATTTTGCTTCCTTCGAAGCCTTTGCATAGAAACTCTATAATTTCTAACGTGTAATATATATTACGGCAATGATGAATTTAGGAAAATAGAGAGGTAGAAATCTTAAACCTATTTTTACACTAAATTCGTGTCAAATAAAGTAATGATATATTGATTGTAAGAGATGCACCCCCTAAATACTCGTTATACAATACTATATTTTTACAATATTTATTAGAAGTTTCTATTCCTTTTTTCATAGTAAATATCAAATTATATAGTTATCCTTATATTTCATTATTGATTGTATAACTATGTTATTATATATTTAGAAAGAAAACGATGGAGCCCCTGAATTTTCGAATCTACCTTATAGAGTCGAAGTAAAAGAAAATGCAAAAGGTGGTAAGTATTTCAAATTCCTTTGAAATATTTGGAATGGTCATGTTCCGTTCTCTCTCAGAATGGTCTTGTTTAACATGCACCCTCTTTTTTTTCAGGGACTAGCGTCATAAGAATAACTGCCTCAGATCCTGATGGCCCTGACTCCGAAATAAACTATTTCATTCATAGTGGGGCAAAGGATAACTTTGTTCTTGATCAAAAATCAGGTTTGATCAGCGTTGCATCTGGAGCAGACCTAGATAGAGATATATATGGACTCGATTATAATATAATAGTAAATTCCAAAATTTATGTTTTAATTTATACAAAATAGATTCTTCTTTTTGAGTTTAGTTTTTACAATTTTTTAAACATTAATTGATACATTAATATTTGAAAAAAATGACTATATTACTTGATAATTTTAATTACTTAATATTATTTATTCTAACTTTTTTTCAATATACTTATTTTGATTGGTACTTATGTATTATATTGTCAATTAATTTCGTCAAATCAAAAAGTGTTGCCGAATGCCACGATATGCAACTAATAGTAACCGTTCCCGTTCCAGTTCAAACACAGTATTAATAATGATGATGAGACATTTTTTTAAACCTGCTATGTCTTTTCTCTTGGCGAAATTTGTCGACAGTGTAACACGAAAGTACCTTATAATTTTATAATTAAATCATATGGTTAAAAGTTGAGTTTTGAAAGAATAAGACTATTATTATAATTGTTTAAATGCAATAATTTTGATTTAACATTTGTTTTAATATTTATCTTGTTCTCATCTTTTTTTATTAATTATTTTTTTACTTCTTGCATAAAAATAAAATCAATTTAAATTGATTTTTCGTGCAAAAATGGTAAAGGTCTTGAATTATTTCA
Source organism: Trichonephila clavata (assembly GCA_019973975.1). Taxonomy (NCBI): domain Eukaryota; kingdom Metazoa; phylum Arthropoda; class Arachnida; order Araneae; family Nephilidae; genus Trichonephila; species Trichonephila clavata. The sequence continues at coordinate 11,445 of BMAO01037546.1, read as the reverse complement.
ACAAAAAATTAGAATTTACCACTAAATCTTTGCATTTTTAAAGTATCAAATTAAGCATAACTTTTAAAAAGTAATTAAAAAAACAATTTTTTAAAAAAAAATTATTAAAAATTTTTCAGGTTCATGCAGTTGATTCAGGAAATCCAGTTCAGCAAACAGCTACAGCTACGGTATCGATAACGGTGGAGGACGTTAACAACAAACCACCGAAATTCACGGAAGAATCTTACGTGGAATACATCTCAGAAAGTATGCACAACATTTACATCTTAATCCCTTAAAATGCATAATTTTGAATATTTTATACTAGATGAGTAAGGAAATTTCATCATGAACACTCCACGTTTAATCATTAGCGTTGTTGTCGTGAATTCTATTGTATTGAATTAAAAATAAGTTTTTACTATAGCTAGTCATATAAAATATAATGGAATAATTGATAATGCTTCACAATAGGTTTTTGAAAAGAAATCGATGTCGATATCAGAGATTATTGCACTTGATCTTACTAGACAGTCGCTTTGTTTGCGAGTTAATCTTCATATGGGTGTAATGTCTGACACATACTGACCATTCTAATTTCTTTTGTCATTTCTTTCGAAACCCCTTCTGAACTAGGTGAGAAATAACAGAACTATTTACTTAAAGGACCACTTTGAGTGCATTATTTTTTGAGTAGCATTGTGGGAATTTTAAGGAATATATAAATCTTGAAAAAATTGTTAGTATATTTGGATTATAATTCATCATGTACACGAATTCTTTATATTGCTTAGTTTAGATTATTCACTTTTTTCATTGATTGAGAAGATGTTTCTTGAGACATTTGAAATTTCCACTATCAGGGAAACATAGGGAACATGAAGAAAGCAAGAAACTTTTCTTAAAGAAATAAGTTTCGACTTAGGCAAGGCGCCATCAGTTGAGAAAATCAAATAAGAAAAAGGGAGTGATATTAACGTCGCATTATAAAGCTGCTCAAGGCCTATTGTCGACGGATCTCGTAATTTTGAACCATGGTCAAGTGAGAAGGACGATACTTGGGTGGACACTTGAGCCTCGACAGATTTAACTTGCATTAGAGGAAAAAGAGGGAAAAATCCAATATAAAAATGACCTCAAATCTAGATTTAGATGTGAAAAAATACATAAGATTTAACTAATTGCTTACAAGCACTTTGAAGCAACACCTAGTCTTCTGGCAATAGACCCAGCAAATTTGTTCCACGACTTTGAACCTCCACTGATTTAACACATTTAAATCTTAAATGAAACCGGAGTTTGAATTCTCTACTCGACGAAAGTGCTAGCTCGAAAATGACTACATACTTCCCCAATTACGAAATTCCCAAGAAACAAGTGTATAAAAATCTAGACCAGCATTTATAGAAAATAAGCAACATATTTATTCTAAAAAAATTCCTTAGTGACAAATACAATTGACTATCAGATATTGATCACACTTACATTCCTTTCCTTTCCCTCTGGCGAGTTAAATTTAAACGAGATTTAAAATCTTCATATATACGAATGTGGGAAAGAAAATGTAGAAAACTTATGCAGAAATTCAGATGTTTCTTCCTCATTCAACGATGGTTAAAAATAACTATTTTTGTCATTAGTAGCTGATTGTTTATTATGTGTAGCTATTTTGTCCACTATTAATTAAAACAAATCAAATTATTTTGTAAATATAACATTCTAAGCAAATATAAGAAATCATACTCTAACACATTTTCTTTTATTTTTAGATTAACACTAGAAAGACTGAAATTTAGTATATACAGTCGACTCTCAATAATTCAAATCTTCGATAATACGAAACTCTCGTTAATTCGAAGTATACGCTCAGCCCCTAGAAAAACTCTTGATATTTCGAACTAAAACAATACGTGTTGTACACTCAATATTTCGAAATAAAATCTGTGGCTGGCCAGACTACAACACGCGATAATTCGAAGTTATCTTATAAAAATCTCGACAATTTGAGCACTCATTATCATGTACAGTCCTGTAGCAAACAGGTTGAAGCTTACATATGTTTTGTTGTATTGTTTCTTCTTTTCTCCCCTGTAACGTAGTCCCTTTGATGACCATTGGAGTTGACTCCGATAACTCTGACAGAAGCTAAAGTGTCACTTAACAAGCTACGCAACTTTTTCCATTAAAACTATGTTGATGCGGACATTTTTCAAGCTTAATTTTTTCTAGAAAAATCTATTGACAAAGTTAGATTGAATCCCATAAAACAAAAACAAAAAAGATAGATAACAGAATTTTTGTCAAAAAAATATTATTCACAGTATATATTCTTTTAATAGTTGCTATTAATACATAAATGTATTCTTTTAATACAGGACTTTTAACTTCTGTATAGTATTTATACTTCATATGATATGTACTTTTTAAAAATACTTTAAAATAATTTTACACATATGTGCAAATGTTGCTTTATTACCTAGTTTCAAATTTAAATGTGTTAGAAAAAAATTTCTCTTCATGTATTTTGTTAGTATTTTCCCGCCTTTTTGATAATTCGAACTCTTGATAATTCGAAGCTTTTCATTGGTCCATTCAGCTTCGAATTATCGAGAGTCGACTGTACCTATGTTGCCCAAAAGTAGTCAAAAGGACTGCATTGTGAAAAAATAACTAATGTGTAAAGAAATTTATTTAAAACTAATTTTTAATATTTTTATATTATTTACAGTCACATATAACAAGTCATTAGTAAATATTAACAATAAAGAAATTTACTTCACTTGGAAAAAAAATATATTCTAAAAATGTCTGAAAAAATGTGTCATTATAAACGTAATTGTTTTTCTAATTGAAATTAAAAAGCAGTCAAAATGACTTCCTAGTATTAAAATTCTTAACGCGATTTTTGATGATCTTATATGAGACCTTCATATAAAATATGAACACGTTTTTGTCATTTTAATGAATCAATTTGGCATATTTTCTCAATACTTTTACACCAATGTCAATTTTTTATATGAATAAATTTCTGTGTTACATAGGTGCAAATATCGGTGATGAAGTTCTTACAGTGACAGCAACAGATTCAGATGAGGATGCTAAATTACGCTACTCTATTGTAGAACCTATTGTTTCCAGAGATAAGACGGGATCCCTCGTTACATCATCCGTTTACAATTACAAAGTAAATATATTTTTTCTCTTTTTTTTTTGTTTTAAATTTGTTTTAGAAATTCAAAATCCCTAGGTATTTCAAGCTGTACAAGCTTGAATATAAACAAATTATGAAAAAGAATTTTTAAAATATAAACTGTGCTTTTTTTTTTCAGACTGCTTTTAGAATTGACGGGACTACGGGAAAAATTATTGTCAACCAACCGTTAGAATACAATTCTGCTTCTGTCATTATTTTAACAGTTGAAGCAGTGGATTTGAACGCAGTAGATATAACTTTCGGAAAACAACAGAAAACGTCAGGTACTAATAATTTGCAAACCATATTTTAATATATTTTTACTTATTATTTATTTATAATATGCAATATTTTATCATTGTTAATCGCGAAGGCTGTCTTCGGCAAATGCACAAGAGCCTGAAATAAATGCGAAGTACATTTTTAGACAGAAAAATGTCTCAATTTTTGTGAACATTTACAACATTGAAATTTATACATCTGCTTATAACACACTATTTTTATGTTTTAAGAATATTTCATATGGAATAAATTTTTTCTCTTTAAATTGTGAAGAGAAAGCTCATTTAGCATTACGGAATAGGAGGAAAATTCGAAACACATTTTATGGCAGAAAAATGGGTCAACTTGGATAAAAATTATATTATATTAATTTTGGAGTACTTTTTTTATGTCTGAAAAAATATTTCAAATTCGGATAATACTACTTTAGACAGATTAAAGGTGCGTAAAATATCCATCTAAAATTTTTTCAAAGGATCCTGTTTTTCTAAAAAAAATTGTTTGAATCTCATTGACTTCAAATAAAAAAGATTTTAAAAAGAATTGATCACATATTTTTAAATTTTATTTTTAACACTGTTAATTTTTTGAAATTTTATTGCTATTAATGTGTATTAATGATAAAATTTATGGTAGATATGCCCCTTTTTTATATAGTTGAGAAAAATTTAAACGTAATTAACATATATTTAGTATTGAAAAACTCGAGAAATTGTATTTTTTATAATGTGAATTTTTCTTTTAATTTTAGAAAGGGTCATATTTGTGCCAAATATAAAGTTACCAAATGAAGACAATTAATAGAGGAAAATGTGAAGTTTATGTAAAATTAAAGTGCTATTAGTTAATTTAAGTTAAGATCATTGTAGGAGAAATGCTTGTTTCTGAAAGGAAAAAATTGATTGCGGATTTCAGATACGTAAAGTAATCATGTATACATAAAGACGTATTTCTTAAAAATATTTATTATTTCTGATTTTTTATGCACAAAATTGTAACTACTTTTAAGAATTTCCATCGAATTGCGTATATTCATGTGTGTGTGTGTGTAACATTAAAATATAAAATTCCATTTAAAGATAAGCCTTTATATATCACCTAACAATATTTTAACTTTCAGTTGAAGTCACTATTTACATCCGGGCTCATGGAGAAATGAACCCTGTATTTTCACCTCCCTGGACTCAAGCTCACCCCATGATTGAAATCACAGTACCTGAAGAAACTCTGATTGGCTCAACTCTTCTCACATTATCGGCCTTTGATCCCCTTACTCACGCTATTGTGAATCACTTTGAAAAGATATCCGGATCTGATCCTGATAATTATGTATCTGTCAGTCCAGTTTCAGGTACAGTAAAAATCTGTGCTTTGAATAGATTCATTTTTAAACTTTTTTTAAAATATTTATTTAGATTTTAAAATATTTGCTATAATAATTCATCAATATTTAAGCAAAAAATAAACAATTAAAACATATGTTTTGAAGTCAAAGGGTAAAAAAGAGGAATGGCAATTTTTTAAAATTAAATTTTAATGTGTTAATATTATCTACGTGTATTAAGCTTAAGTTTATTATATATCCTCATTCTTTTGTAATATTTTGAACAGATGGGAAGAAACTATGTTAGTATCTTAAAATTTTGCTTAAGAATCAAAATAATTAAAGTATGCCAAATTAATCAGGAAATTGGAAAAAAGAATTTTGATTTGAGTGAAATATATGACTAGAATTATATTTCATGTTGTGAATATATATGGTCTGAGTTTTTTTTTATGAATCTCATTTGTGGTGTTTATTTTCTTCGCTAATAGAGAGATCCCAATTTGACGCCTCTAAAATAGAGGTTTTCGTTAGTAGAAAAATGAATGAGAGAGTCACACACAGTATTTTTAGTGTTATTCAATTAGTAATACATTGCACCCCTTATAATTTTTTCAGTACATTACAGTTCATTAACGAAAATTTACGAATTATGATCTATAAATAAGAAGAAACATTTATTCTAATTTCTAATTTTAGTATATTGTAGTTCATTTACAAAGATTCACGAATTATAATCTATATTCGAGAAGAAACATGTCTTTACAAATTACAATCTATACTCAAGAATAAACATGTATTTGCGAATTTTAATAAATAAAAGGGGAAACATGTAGCCTCGAATTATAATTTATAAAGGAGAAACATGGGTTCACGAATTATAATATATTTTCCAGAGGAAAAATGTATTCACGAATTATAATCTACATTCAAAAAGAAACATGTATTCACAAATAATAATCTAAAAACAAGAAAAAACATATGTTTACAAATTATAATCTAAGAACAAGAAGAAACATGTGTTCACAAATTATAATCTAAAAACAAGAAGAAACATGTGTTCACAAATTATAATCTAAAAACAAGAAGAAACATATATTCACAAATTATAATCTAAAAACAAGAAGAAAAGTACTCACAAATATTAATCTAAAAACAAGAAGAAACATGTGTTCACAAATTATAATCTAAAAACAAGAATAAACATATATTCACAAGTTATAATCTAAAAACAAGAATAAACATGTATTCTAATATCTAATCCTAAAAATTTTTACTTAAGAATAAGCTTATACATTTTAGAAATATCCATAGATTTGAAAGTTAATTCCGTTCATATTTCATTACAAAACTAATACTTTATAATGTGAAGTACCTTTTTTTTCTACTTTAAAGGTGTCGTGGCTCTGAACAGACGTTTAGATTTTGAAGCATTGCCTTCGAAGCATATAAGTTTTAAAGTGAAGGCCATTATTGGAGAGGCAAAAAATCAACGATCCAGTGAATCAACAGTCGTTATTAACGTTCAAGATATCAATGATAATAGTCCAGTCTTTTCCCAAAATGTAAGTAGAAATATTTTTGTCTATCTAAATATTAATGCAGGTTTAAGAATTAATGTAACACCTATTTTTATATTATTAATATTATTTTGTATATTTATTTTATAATTTTTATTTTTATATGATTTTTTTAACGTCTTTCACACAATTTCACAATCTAACTCTTTTCAGGTTTAATTAAGCTAATATAATAACTGTTACTCATACTCATTTTCAAGTTCTTCAAAATATATACACAATCCTCGTGTAGCTTCAAAATACAACCTCTATTAAGCAATCGTTCATTTTAATAAAATATGTACAGTAAATATACTGCTATTATAATTTCTTCCCTATATGAGTATAAAATCGATACTACTTTTTAAAACTTTGGCATTTTGCATGAAACAATTTTGAACCCGTTTACAAAATTTTAAACCCTGTTAATAAAATATAGTCAAAAGATTTATAATGAAAGTATTCATACATATTTATAATCTAAGTATTCTGTGAGATTAGTAAACAAATTTATTAGAATTTTGCTTTTAGTATTTTGCAAACCGTTATAATTTTAATAACGTTATGGTTTTTAAAATAAAAATGGCTACTTAAAAGCACAAATGTTCTGAAATGATCCTACATACAATATATATATAATGAAAAGAAAGGTTAGGATTTTATAAGACAAGCTTAACTGTACTTCACTGCCCTAAGTCAGGGACAACTTTAGAAAACATAATAGTTTTCATTTTGGTCAGTTCATAAATTGTTCTTGGTTTTCGATTTTTGAATTGAATCTTCTTCTGGTTTTTTGGATATTTAATCTATCCATCATTTATTTTATTACTTTTTTTTCTTACCAAATTCTTATAGTTATTTTTCTTCTTTTTAGTCCTACACAACCAGCATTTCTGAATCTGCGGAATTTCCTCAAAGTATTTTGATTGTTTTAGCTTCTGATAAAGACAGTCAGGACGGTTTCGGAACAATTAAATATTCAATTTCAGGAGATGGAAGCGATGTTTTTGATATTGATGAAACTTCAGTAAGTATTTTTCATTAGCATGTTCATTTAAAGCTATATGGTTTTTTAACTATATATGATACTGATGTACTGTGGAATAAGAAAATTTTGCCATTTTTTTATCTAATTTTAATTCTTAGGGTACAATAACAATTCGAGAAAATGCAACACTAGACAGAGAGAGACAAGCTGCATATAATTTACAAATAACAGCCACGGATAATCCAAAAGGATTAGCGAATCAAAGGAGAACTTCCATAATTGTAAGTGAATTTTTTTCTTAAAACTTATTTGGATGACATTGTTAGATTTTTTAACACAATATAGAACACATAGATTGGGAAATTTTTTGCAGATTTTGAAAATAATGAACTACAAAAAATGGCACAATACTAGAAAGAAATTTAATTTCAATTATCGTCCCTAAATTGTATCTCAAATTTTAAACATATGAATAAAATGTTCTCTTAAATGTTGACATATAATCTGTATTGTTCCACGTATTTTAAAACCAATATAATTGTATATAACTTAAAATATAATTGTATTTATATGTATAATACTTCTATTTAGTTCAAAAGATCCATGTTATGATACGTATTAAATTATCCCATCAAAAAGAGTCTTTCAAACAAACAGACGTACAGATTGAAAATACATTTTCTTAAAAGGAATGACCAATACTGCAATCAAATTATTAAGGGCTATTTATAAATTAGGTTCAATTTTTACATAAATAAAAATTTAAACAAATAAATTATTAAAATATACATATAAGGGAAGGTATAAATGAATTACTTTTTAATAGTCAAAATAGTTTTAAGACTAGTGGATTTTTTTTTACTGATTTGACATTACTCAAGTGCATAACTTTTTTTTAAAGGTCGTTATAAAAATTCTCGATGAGAATGACAATGCTCCAAAATTTAGTCAAGAAATATACACCGCTGTTATACCAGAAAATGTTCCAACTGATTTCAGCATTGTCACGGTAAAGGCAACAGATGCAGATAACGGAAAAAACGGGGAAGTTCAGTATATTTTACAAGAAGATGGAGAAAACAATCCTGTCAGTAAGTAGAATTGATATGTAATATGAGCAGGGCTAGAAGGATTTACAAACTTGTAAACAATGTTTTGAGTAGTATTGCAAGTACTAATAAGATTAAATTTGATGAAATTAGATTGAATAAGTTTATGCATTGGTATATATTTGTTCTAAGCTCACACATAACATAAAAACGCTGACAGGTATGCAGGGGTGGCTAATTAAATGTGTGACAGGTATTTAATAGAATGATACAAAGTATAATGCTATCAGAAATTGTGTTGTTGTTAACGCCCCGCCTTTCTTTTGATGATGTCATCGATAGGTGGCGTGCCTGTTCCTTTATATAGTGAATGTTTTGTAAATAAAATTCTGTGTTTTACAGTCTACTTGCTTGTGTTGTGAGTTTCTGTGTCTAGTGCGTGCGTAAATATTTGGTCCGACTGATCGGAGAGAAAGGTCGGTGACCTGTGGATTTAAGTGTGCTGAATTCGACTATGAAAGATTTGAGGTAATGTGAAATGCGTTTGAGAGTGTGGGCGGATTCATGTTTGTTAATTATTCGTATTGTGTTGTCGCAGGTTTTACTTGTCATTAATTGGTTTATGTGTAGAGTTTTAGTGTGAATTTGTTGTTATTAATATTGCAGTGTATTGTGTTGTCTGCCTTTGAATTATTCCTTGTTTAATGGTTGCGTTTGTCAGTGATTTTGGTTTACTTGGGTTCGAAATTTGAATGTGAAGTTGGGTTCTCTGTTTAGCTGTTTTGTGTAGTTTAATTTTTGTGAATAGTAATGGCTTTTAAATTAAACTATAAGAAGACTGAGCTCATAAGGTTGGCGAAGGAAATGGGTCTGGAGATTCCTGCTGAGGCTAAGGTGATTCAACTGAAAAACCTAATTTAATCAAGTGATTTGTATAGGGACGATATTGACTTTGTACGTGAACTCATGTCAAATATTCAAGAAGAAAAGAGGGATGAAATAGAATTGCAGAAATTAAAATTATCCCAATTTGAAAAAGAGCTTATAAATGCAAAGAAGGGTTTAGCCGATATATCCCAAGTTTCTGAAACAAAAGAATCGAGTCCCCTAACCGATAACTTAGAATGTCTAATTCGAAGTGTGAAAGTTTTGACAATTCCTGTCCCCGTTAAATCGGAATCGTATATATATATATATATATATATATATATAACTTGTTTTTTCATTCTTTGGAAAGGGCATTCGAAAATAAATCTGTACCTAATGAATTAAAAGCAGAGATTCTGTTAAATATGCTAGGAGAAAAAGTAAATAACTTGCTTACTTATGTTGATCAGGAGGACTTGAGAGATTATAAAAAAATAAAAGAATTAGTATTAAGGGAATTTCAGCCCACACCATAAGAGTGTCTTAATAATTTTATAAGAGCTCAAAAACAACCATCGGAAAATTATGTTCAATTTGCTTCTCGTTTGTGTGCTTCCTTCGACTATTACTATGAATTGCGCAAAGTAACAGATTTTAAATCTCTGGGGGGTCTTATAGTTTCGGATAGACTTTTTGAGACTCTAGATCATGAATTAAAGACGCATATTGGAATTAAACAAGGTGAAGGCTTTTTTGAAACCTAAGCAGCTTGGACGAGAGTGTGACATTTATTTATCATCTAGAGGTGGGAAGTCGAATGAATTAGTGAATAGAAATGACGTGGGTGAATCAAAACGAGTGGTAGGAAATAAATGGGGCAAAGAACTCCAAATTGGAAAACAAATACAAATGTATCCTAGGTCTTCTTGTCGGAAACTAAAAATACAACTTGTGTTCTTTGTAAGCGATTATCACACTCCCTTTCTAAATGTCTACAATTTAGGCGACTTTCAGTCTGGGAAAGAGCGGAGGTGATTAAGCGAAATAATCTTTGTTTTCGTTGTTTTATGCCTCATAAATTGAGTGAATGTCGGTCAGTTAAAAATTATTTTTGCTCGAAGCCTCATCGTAGTTTGATTCACTTCCCGCGTGAAGACTCTAGCTATCCCCCGTCTCAGTTGAAATTCGATGCACTTGTTTTTATTCCAAAACAGAGCGAGGAAACTCCAGAAGCGGTTTCGCAATCCCAATTGGTAGCGACTAGCCTTGTGAAGGGAAAGGCAAAAAATGTTCTTTTAAGCACTATTCGTGAATTTGTTAAAAACAAATTCTCGCAATGGGTTGAGGTGAGATGTCTTCTTGATAGCGGTTCTCAATCTTGTTTGTGTACTAGATCGTACGCAGAGAGATTGCATCTTAATTTGGAGAAAATAAATACCGAGGTTTCATGCATTACTGATGCTAGTATGGTGGTGAAGAATTGTGTAAGGACTTTGGTGGCAAAACAGAGATAAAAGCTTTGAGAAGGAGTTATTGATGCTGGTGGTCAATAAAATTGCCGATCTTATTCCAAGTAAAGCGGTCAGTGTGGATGTTAATATTTCGGAGCATGTGTCTTTAGCTCATCCTGGGTTCAGTGTTCCTAAAAAAATCTATATGTTGATGGGAGCGGAGGTCTTTTATGAGCTGTTGAAACCGGGAAAGATATATGTTGAAAACTCGCAATTGCTGTTGCAAAATACTGTCTTTGGTTACGTTGTTAGTGGGATTGTAGATCAGGTGGTGGAGGATCGGGTTCATTGTGGGTTGGTTCTCGATGATGACTTAAACAAAACCTTGAAATAATTTTGGGAAATCGAAAGCGTTGAAGTAGAGTGTAAGGAAAACACGGAGGCTTCTTTATGTGAGGAACATTTTGCGAATACCCATAAGAGAAATAGAGATGGTAGATATGTAGCATCAATGGCGTTGAGTAAGGATCCGTCGTGTTTAGGAAATTCCAAAGATAAAGCTGTGAGACAACTTAATTCGTTGTGGAAGCGTTTGTCTAGGGATTCGGAATATTTTGTCTTTGTTATACGGATTTTTTGAGTGAGTATGAGGAGTTGGTCATATGGAAAAGGTTGTTGAGTCAAATGAACCGCCCATACAATACTATATGCCCCACTATGGTATTTTTCGCCCTGATAAACTGACAACAA
>BMAO01037545.1:0-21539 GCA_019973975.1 Trichonephila clavata | reverse complement strand
CCTTTTTGAAACTGTTCTTAATATCCCATTGGTCTTTAGGAATCATACATGATGTATACAACATATGAGTTTTAGCTTGTTTTCTCCACTCGTTTGTTATGGACATAGAGACCATAATAATATAAGAACATACAAGTAAAGGGCAGTGTAAAAGCCCCTAAAGAAGAAAAAGTCATTGACTGCATCTGAATAAAAATGCCAGTTTGTATCCTCCCCAAAAAGTTCCAGTCATACTGATGAGAATTGCGACGAAAGCAGGGAAAGAAAAATGTTTCTCCATCGCGTTAATATATTTTTCAATATTTGCATACAAGCACAGAAGATGCTCAATATTTTCTGGTAAGCAGATATTTAATTGACAAATGAAATGCTGGGAGGATAGTTTGGACGAGTCGGCATGTATGGCAGCAATAAAAAAGTAAAAAGAAAAAGGATGGTACATGCTAATATATAAAACAACAGATCTATAACTTGATTCAGCCTGAGACAATAATAGAGTTCATTATCGAAGGTATCTGTCGCAAATTTTAATTTGATTGCATTTTCGCGAAATTCGACACTTTTCTTTCCCACGTAGGCTCGAAAGAGAACGCAAATTATCATTAAAATTTGCATAAGTAAGATGCACGTGATAAAAAGGTACTTTGAATTTCGAAAATTATATCTTAACTTCTGACGAATTTTACAGAGATCTTCAGTCATTTGTAGCATAACATTCCGCCGTTTGTAAAGGGATAAAATAAAGTACCGTGTTTAATGTTGCCAATAAACCATGTGTAAATTCACTAATTTTATCATTTAGGAATACTATACGTGTCACATTGGTACACAATTTTATGAACAGTAGGAAAAATGTAAAGTATTTGCAACAATTCTTGAAGCAGCAAGTCATTCTGCTGTTTACAGTTTTTTCTCTTCCTTTCTCATTTAATAAAACGCTACAGTTCCTTTTCTGGTCTTCCTTCACTTCGATTCCTATCAAAGTAAAAATTTCAAAAATGAGTTTTAATTCTTTTTTATGGTAATGTTTAGAACTCCATATACTTCCATTCCTTGCTTCATGCACTTTTATTTTATTTATTTTTGACGACATACGACTACTTTCATATTCGGCTTCAAAAATTTTTGTAGGTTTTTCTGTCATTATATAATATAACTTTGCTTTACAAAATACTGCGTGTGCTTTTTCAATCTATGAAAGAACAAGATTCTGTAGCATGGAATTGAATAATGAGGTTTTCAATTTACAAGAATGAGGTTTCAAAGACATGTAAAGAGAAGATATGAATTCTGCCCAATATTAAAAATTAAATGCTTGTAAGAAAAATATCATGTTATATTTTATTGCACTATAGTGCTGTTAGGGGACTTCTGTGGATAGGGTACGAATATCTAAATTTGTCCTATCAATAAGTGTTATGCAAACTGCGCATGCCACATAAATGCGCACGCAAGTTCATTTAAGTAGAGAGATATAATTAATTGTTATTGGTGGAGTTTTTTCCACTTTGAATTTATAGGTAAAAAAGTTACTTTCATTAGTTTGCTTTTAATAAATAATGTTGTTTTAATATTTATTTTTATTCCGTGAATTCCGTGCGCCCCAATACATTTCACCCGAACAGATTTATAGAAATAAAAAATAAAAGAAGAAAGAATCGATACAAATTTATTTATCTGCAAACTGAAGTATATTTTTATGATAATGTAAAGGAAGTTGATTGCAATAAGTTCTTTCGAGTTTAGTTTTTAAATTCTTAACATAAAATAACCTAATATATGTAGCTTTATTTTTACGCATCAGTAATAGTTACTTTTGTATTTAGCTAGTTCTTTGTTGTTTCAATTGTCTAATAGGAAATATAATTTATTGAGAAAGTGCAGTCTTTTAAATGAATTCAAACAGTTAAAATCAATTTTTATGACATTTGCAATCAGGCCATTATACACGCTATTACATCACGACATTAACAAAGACTGCAGTTATGAGAAAAAATGTGAAAAATAAACTTACAATAGGAACAAACGGATGTGCATATCGTATTATCCTGATGATGGCTTTTGAGAGTGTATTCGCAAGGAAAAGAAAATAAGTAAGACTCCATAAATTAGTTGAGCAAAAATGAAAATATATGAAAACTGCTATACTAGAAATATAAAAAAAATATAGCTTTATATAAAGAAGCTTTTATCCCTAGTCCATAACCTCTTGATATTTGTTTTGCAAAATTTAATTTTTTTAAAAATAAAAAAAATTGCATTTTTAATATCTGTATGAAGTTCAACCTGTTATTCCATGTCTCGTACATATACTAGAAAGTTTTAAATGCATTTTTAAAACCTTTTAAGCAAATAAAATTTGAAAGGACATGTATCTTGTATGGCAACATTTCCCTACTATAACTGAACACAAGTTGTGTCTCACTAGCCTGATATATTCATTTGTTTGTGCAGCCGTCACGACAAAAATAAATATATTGCTCAATCTACATAGAAGCTACAAAATTGCTCATTTGAAACTATTCAGTCCGCGTAATTGTATATATATATTTTGTCACGCATGCCATTCGCCGACTGAGCACCTCCGCCAATGTTTTGATGTAACTCTCCGCACGAGTTTTTGTTGTAGCTTCCCTCTCGGGAACAGCGTGCGAATAGCACCGTCTCGCAATAAACAAAATACAGTCCAATAGTAGCATCGTTCTTGTAAAAACTCGAACCAGCGTTCACGAACATTTGATTAACACAACATTACAGAAACCTATGCCTGATTGCGCTGTTATGTTCAAATTGAATAAATACTAGGAAGAGAAAACCATATAAAAAAATAAAAATCCAAATCTCTAAAAATCATTTTGTTGTAGAAGCAGTAGTTTTCAAACTACAACCCACAAATCAACATCGGCTCACGGGCATAATCTTTCCATCTAGTCAAGTTTTTTTAAATTAAAATGCAAATCGTACAAATGAATTAAGAAGTACAGTAGCTGACGTATAAAATAAAATTGAACATTTTAACTATAAATGATTATATGTAATTTATACAAAAACTGTTATAATACTTGACTTACATAAAGAACCCAATTAATAAAACAATAATTGAAGATTAATTAAATTTACGTAACTGAAACTTTCACCGGTATATTGTTCGCATATTATAGAAATATAGTATTTGATAATTTGATCAAATTGCTATTAATAGCTGAAAAAAAATCACCAACGCTATTTTAGAAAAATAAGTAATATCCGCAAAAAGTGGTAACTTTTTTTTGGTGCTGAAATCGAGCTTTGATAATGGGAATTTTTCTCTTGTCTTGATTTTTAAAAAATGAGTGTGGTACCGAATAACAGGAAGAAATGCACGATCAAATTCTTTTTATCAATACGTCGCAAGGATTGGTTTTAAAGTTACTAAGTATATTTAAGTACTTGTCATCGTGTGACTCCTTCATTTTTCTGTGGACTAATTCAATAGTTTCGTCAAGCAAATTCAAACTGAAAATGAAACTTCAGATTGAATATTTCTGTAGGAGATAAGCATACAGAATATAAAGCTTTTAAAAATATACAGGTAAGGATTAAGGCTGCAGCCAAAATGACAAAGGTATTCCAGCTCTTTGTGAGCTTCGATCAGTTGGCATTACTAACTGTAACACAACGGGTTTCATTTTGCAGAATTCTAGAAATGTTCACTTAAATTCTTTAATGGTTTGGGCTCTTTGTTCATTGTTTGCTGTCAAACCCCGTAGGCACACACACACGCAATTAGAGTTTTCGTCACTTACAACTTCAATGATTTACTTTCCAAACCCATACTTCTCATCATGAACATAAAACGTAATTCAATTAAAGGGATTTCGCTAACTTTATCATAATGATCTTAATTGATATTAGACACACACACAAATTTAGAATATTCTGTTAATGTAATTCTCGAAAATAGAGCATTACAAGTTGTAGCATTGAAAAAAAAGTAGATTCACTTTTGAAGGCAATCTATTTTATGAATGAAACTTTAAAAATTTAGATGGTAGGACAATCTTAATTTATAATAATTATTCTGGTATTTATTCAACCAATGTATCCTGTACAAGGAAATACAGCTTTTTTCTTTTCACGGAAATAGGTACTTATTCGAATCATGTATCGTGTACAGGAAAGAGCCTTTTGGTTCAAATATTTAATTTTTTCTTCGCCGTTTCAGAAACACTTTTTTTTAAAAAAGCTCGCATATTTGTTTTTGGAGTGTAGTGGCATCTTATATATATAGTTCTCAAAAACATCACGATAGGTATAATTGTTAAGAAGCTTATTTGACAAATGGTTGCTTCGATTACCTAATATTGAGTTCTTCAAATTCTTTCTAGTGAGGAGCTTATTATATTTAATCATTTTACAACACTTTTTTGGCATTAACACTCAGCAAAATGCATGTGAAAACAAAATTGAAATCACTAATACCGAAACATTGATTGTCGTGTTTGCATATATTGACGATTAATTGGAGAGCAAGTCATATAAAGAAAAACTTGATACTCAGTGGTTTATGGATATAGGATATTGTTGCAAAGCGTGTGTACAGCTGGAAAGTTGCGACATTAATGATACAGAATTGAATGCGATATCTTTCATTCCCGTGAAAAGGAAGTACAGGTATTACATACTATGTCTATCGTTGTTTACCTGTTCTAGATATAAGGATAACAGAGTAATATAAAAAAATTAATCAAAATTCCTACTTAGGTAAAAAAAAAGAAACATTTTATTTTAGTTACTTTTTATAAAAAAATTACAGTTATAATATAAATATGCATATACATATTACAGAATCGTATTATTAAGTGTCAAAATAGAAAGCAATTTCCCTTGAAATTTTCCATTTACCTTTCTATACATGGTGTTGGACTATTATTTTTGTTTGTTACTATTTATTCATAAATTTAATTTAATTATTCCAACAAAATAGTATCATAAAAAAAATCACATTCTCAGAAATTAGGCCATCTTAGGTAGGATTCGAAACCACGACCTATGGTCGAGAAGCCCAACGCGCTAGCCATTACACTACAGAGACACAACAAGTGGTTTTCCATTTTATATATGGTATCAGACAATTATTTTTGTTTGTTAGTGATTATTCATTAACTAATGAATTAATATTTGAAAAAAATGCATTAACATCAAGTGTCGTCCACTACAAGTTTAAAAAATATATTTGAACTTGAATGGAGGAATAGAAAGTTTAATATAAACGATTGACAATTTGAAAGAGATATATAAATAAATAGGGAGAGTGTGAACTAATAGTAGGAATCGAAAAATAACATTGTGAACTGGTGAGGGAAGTCACCATTTTCGTTAAGTGTCTTCATCTCTGTATGGCATAAACCAGTTAACGCAGCGTATCTCAAACTGTGGGTGCGCTCCCCTAGGGGAGCCTTATAATTCTACGTGGGAGGCGTGAGCCTATTGAAAAATTGAAAATAAAAAATTAAAAAAAATTATTAATTTATGGAAGTAAACGAACAAAATACATTCTGACATAATAAAAAAATGCATTTATAAAATGCATGAATACTGTACTATGTATTTTATAATTAATTTAACACAATACTAAGTTCCAAAAAAGATTAATACTTATCAGTGACCACATGGACTTGTAATATGAAAAACTATATCCCAAAATTAATATTTATCTTAGTAATTTGTACGGTTTATAATTAATCCCTTAATTGCCAGTTAAAAGTTACTTGATTCGCTCTCCAATGCCACCGTTTTCTACGCAGGCGCACGTTTGAGATGTATTGAGGGGGAGGGGGAGGGAGAAGAAGAAAAAAAAAAAAAGGAAATCATCTGAAATAATTAAATTCTTTGCAAACACTGTTATGGTCCTTTTATTGCATTCCAAAGCTTTCGGAATAATTTTATGGATAGCAGTACGCAGAAAAGATCATACTTCAGAAAGACATTTATATACGTTCCAGGCAATGATCGCTTTGATTGAGCGAGATGTTTATCTACTCCGGTAGCACTTAAGAGGTTAATACCGTGCTGTAGCTTTAGCGTGAAAGTATAGCATTTTTGAATTCAATACATTATTATTGTGTGGAGGGGGGGGCGATGAAATTTGGGTAGCAAACCGTGAAAGTTTGAAAAGCACTGAGTTAACGTGAAAGAAAAGCAGAGGTGAAAGTAAGCGAACTTCTGGTGACACTGCGAATCTCAATCTCCGTATTATGTTCGAATTTTCACAGAAGTCTAACTTTAATAGAGATTCTTTTCAATAAAAAAATGAAAATGAATTTGTTTCCAATTTATTACGGCTTACTAATTAAGAAAGTGAAGGACGAAATTAAATATTGTCTCTCAATTTCATTTAAAAAAAGTATTTTTGAGTCTTTTGCACGAATAATTTAATATTGTTATTCTACAGGAATAAATTGTTATCTCTGTTCTTCATACACCAAACATCACATCATTTAGGCCTTACCACATCAATCTCTATGACACACACAACAATTGTTATTATCTATGATAATATGAATCAAACTGTATATCATTACAATAAGGTGATACCTACAAAAACATACAAGTTATTTAATTAATATTTGAGATAAAGTGAATATATATAAGCAGCTAAACATATAGTTTTTTAATGCAATATAATTTTTCAAAAAATAATTTTAAGGACGCGGAACTGAACAGAGTTAATTCACTTGTGACGGATCTATCCGCGACTATATTAATACCTTGGAGACTGTTCTAGGAAAAAATATTTCAATTCAACCAACTTTCACCGACCAAGAAAGTGTGATTATATAAATGAAGTAGATTATATAAATTATGTTTTCGCGAGTTTGTGAGTTGGCACGTTGGCAAGTAGGAGTTGCGAGTTAGTTTGTTAATTGAAGATTGAAAGATAGTGGAATTATTAAGAGGTCTTGGAGTTGTCCAGGAAAACGGATTACACCAGTAGATCCAACGGCATTGATCAATACCGATAAAGATCACTTGCAAGTGTAGGATCCGCTGCATAAAAAGTACAGATATCATGAGCTTGTTTAATTAGAAGTTAGGTTATTAGTGTGCGACGTAGTTTATATAGAGCGTATTTAAGCTGTCTTTAGATTCAGTTGAGTGTCCGTAGTAGTATCCCCGTGTTATAGAATCTCATTTCTGCGCTCTACTGTTTAATCATCTAAATTAATTAGATTTGTTTTTTTGTCTGATTGATATTTTGGTAACAATAAATTAACTAGGTTGAAATCATGTCTAATGATCATTCAGTTTCTCCCACACATCTAGCCGGGTCTGCGGGTAGACAAGGGGTTTCAGATGTAAGCTGGAACCGACAGGTATTATAAACTTAATAATGATAAAAAAAATAGATTTCTCGTCAAAAATGTTGAAATTATCATAATAAATATTGCTGATTTTTAAATTTTTTAAATTTATTTTTAACAAAAAGGACTACCAGATCCAATGGTACGTTGTTTGGTTGTACTTGATCACACACAAGGGACATACTTCCCAAAGGTGCACACAATTATCGTAGATTTCTGAGGAAAAAAACGTATATCTGTGATTTAAAAATCTTTATGCATGTTACACATTAAAATATACATATACAAACACTTTAGCAACAATTGAAAATCAATGTGATCATAGGCAATTGTAACTAAAATCTGTTTCACAAGGTGTATTTTTGACTGCAATGTTGTTTCAATGCACTGTCTTCCTGTAGACTGGGAAATTGATATACAGGATTCTAGAAATGTTTCTTCAAATTACCACTGTATAAAGATTTAAGACGTGACGATATCGTTGCTACGAGCAGAACCTACTTTAAAAAAGAACATTTTATTCACACAAAAAGAGTCCAACCTACGAATTTTTTAAAAACTTTATTTAAAAGTAATTATTGAAATCCGAAGTAATTTAAGCTGTCAGTTATAACAAAAAAATATTCAAATCAAACAATTCATTAACCATGCAGTACTTTTTTCTACTAAGGATTCAACGCACACTTTTCGATGTTTTTTCCACTGAAGTAACTATTCCGTTGAGGATAGAGGGGGGAGGATTATCATGTGGCTATATAAGGCATCCAGCAAATATTTCTCTGTACTTCCTTCAAAGAAATCTGTCCTGCTTACAATATTTTTTTTTATCATGAATTTCGCAAGTTGCCAATCAAGATACCATATGTCAGCAAAGTGCCAAGACTTGCAACAAGAAGAGATCTGTTCACCACAAAAATCCCCCACAAACTCAAAATGTTTTCTTGTACCAGAACCTTTTTGAAACTGTTCTTAATATCCCAATGGTCTTTAGGAATCATATATGAAGTATACGATATATGAGTTTTAGCTTCTTTTCTCCACTCGTTTGTTATGGACATAGAGACCATAATTAATATATGAACATACAAGTAAAAGGCAGTGTAAAAGATCCTGAAGAAGAAAAACTCGTTGACTGCACTGGAATAAAATGCCAGTTTGTATCCTCCCCAAAAAGTTCCATTCATACAAATGAGAATTGTGGCGAAAGTAGGGAAAGAAAAATGTTTCTCCATCGTGTTCATATATTTTTCAATATTTGCATACAAGCACAGAAGATGCTCAATATCTTCTGGTAAGCAGATATTTAGTTGGCAAATGAAAAGCTGGATGATATGTTGGATGAGTCGGCATGTATGGCAGTAATAAAAAGTAAAAAGAGAAAGAATGGTGCATGCCAATATATAAAACAACAGATCTATAACTTGATTAAGTCTCAGACAATAATAAAGTTTGTTATCCAAGGAATCGATCGCAAATTTTAATTGGATGGCATTTTTGCGAAGTTCGACATTTTTCGTTAACATATAGACTCGAAAGAGAACGTAAATTATCATTAAAATTTTCATAAGTAGGATACACGTGATAAAAAAGCACTTTGAATTTCGAAGATTATTGCTTAGCTTCTGACGAATTATACAGAGATCCTCAGCCATTTGTAGCATTACTTTCCGCCGTTTGTAAAGGGTTAAATAAAGTACTGTGATTAATGTTGCCAATAAACCCTGTGCAAACTCACTAATTTTATCATTTAGGAATACTATACGTGTCACAGTGGTACACAATTTTACAAACAGTACAAAAAATGCTAAGTATTTGCAACAATTCTTGAAGCAGCGAGTCATTCTGCTACTTACAGTTTTCCTTCCTTTTTCATTTAGAAAAACGCTACATATCCTTTTCTGGTCTTCCTTCACTTCAATTCCTATCAAAGCAAAAATTATAAAAATTAGGTCAAATTCTCTTTTATGGTAATGTTTAGAACTCCACATACTTCCATTCCTTGCTTCATGCACTTTTATTTTATTTATTTTTGGCGTCATGCGACTACTTTCATATTCTGCTTCAAAAATATTAATAGGTTTTTCTGTCATTATATAATATAACTTTGCTTTAAAAAAATACTTCGTGTGCTTTTTCGATCTATGAAAGAATAAGATTTTGTAGCATCGAATTGAATAATGAGGTTTTCAATTCAGAAGAAGGAGTTTTCAAAGATATGTAAATTCTGTCTAATATTAAAAATTAAATTGATGTAAGAAAAATACCATGTCCCGTATTTTACTCACAAAAATAAAATACACTTTAGGGCTTTTTGGTGATTGCTTATGGTTACGGTTAAGTGTCTGAATTTGTCCTATCGATAAATTTTATGCATACTGCGCATGTCCATAAATGCACACGTGAAGTTCATTTAAGTTGAGATAAACAATTAATTGTTAATGGTGGGGTTTTTTCGGTATAAATTTATAGGAAAAAAGTTTCTTTCATTAGTTTGCTTTTGACAAATAATGTTTTTTTAATATTTTGTAATCCATTAAGTCCGTCCCCTATATATTTCACGAGAACACATTTATAGAAATTAAAAAAAAAGGAAGAATCGATAAAAATGTTATTAATATTCACACTGAAGTATGTTTTTATGTCAATGTAAAAGAAAGTTGATTCTTTAAAGTTCTTTTGTGTTATCTTTTTAAATTCTTAACATAGAATAACATAATATAAGTAGCTTTATTTTTATGTATCAGTAATAGTCACTTTTGCATTAAGCTAGAGTTCCTTTTTTTCAATTGACTAAAAGGAACTATAACTTACTGAGAAAGTGCACCCTTTTAAATGAATTCAAAGAGTAAAAATCAATTTTTTATGATTAGACCAGACCATTATACACGCTAGTACATCATGGCATTTACAATGACTGCAATTATGACAATAATTGTGAAAAATAAACTTACAATAGGAACAAAAGGATGTGCATATCGTATTGTCCTGATGATGACTTTTGAAAGTTTATTCGCAAAGAAAAAGAAAATATGTAGAACTCCATAAATTAGTTGAGCAAAAATGAAAATATATGAAAACTGCTATACTAGAAATATAAAAAAAAATTATGGCTATTATAAAGAAGTTTTTCTCCTTGATATTTGTTCTGCAAAATTTGATTTCTTTAAAAAGAAAAAGAAAAATGCAGTTTAATATCTATATGAAGATTGACCTGTTATTCAATGTCTCGTACATATATTGGAAAGTTTTAATTACATATTCAAAATTTTTTAAGTAAATAAAACTTTAAAGGAAATGTATGGTAACATGTCACTTACTATAACTGTATGAAGGTAAGTTATGCCTCCCTTGCCTGATTTATTCATTTGTTTGTGCACAGCCGTCACAACAGAAACAAATATTGCTCAATCTACATAGAACCTGCGAAATTGCTGGTTCGAAAACTATGCTCAATTGCGCTGTGATGTTGAAATTGAATAAATACTAGGAAGAGAAAACAATAAAAAAATAAAAATCTGCTTCTCTGAAAATCATTTTGCCCTAGTGGTTTTCAAAAACTACAGTCCATAAATTAACATCGGACCGCGATCACTATGTTTTCATCTTGCCAGGTTTAATCTGATTACAATGAAAATCATACAAATGGATTAAGAACTACAATGGCTAACGTACAAAATGAAATCGAATTCTTGAACTATAACTGATTATATGAAATTGATTCTAAAAGCTCTTACAATAATTGACATACATAACTAACTCAAATAATAAAACAGAAATTCAAAGCTTAATTAAATTTATGTAACTGCAACTTTTACCTGAAGATTGCCTGCATATTACAGAAATATACGATTTGATAATTTAAACGGGAAGAAAGGGTATTAATAAGCAAAATAAAAAAAAAAAATCATCAGCTCTATTTTAGGAAGATAAGTAATAACCGCAAAAGTATTTTCTTTTGCTGAAATCGAGCTTTGATTATCGCGATTTTTCTCCTGCCTTGATCTAAAAAAATTGAGTGTGGTACCGAATAACAGGAAAAAATGCACGATCGAATCCGTTTTGTCAATACGACGCAGGGATTGGCTTATTAAGATATAAGTCCAGGTGTTACTATGTCATAAAATGTTAATATTATATGATCCTTCCACGTGTCGCTTTCCGTTCAACAGAGGTGTTCAAAGAAATATTTCGTTTATAAGAACATATCAATGAAAAAATACAAAGTTTGTCTTGTAGGATGTATTCTTTCTAGTTAGAATTTATCCAATAGTGGATAAGAAAAATGTTTGCTATAATTAATCAATGAAAAATAGGGATTTGTTGTATTTATCGGTATTTCTTTGATCAGTAAGATGAGGACATTCAAAAGGTACATGTATGCTTTACAAGCAATATTTAAAACTAATTACCGTACATTTCGGCGCAAAAAGAGTTTTTTTAACACAAAAATTCGTTAGACATATATCTCTAATACTGTTTACATATACTACAGACATATACCTAAATACTGTTTATTTAAAGGAAATGACATGTCGTATGAACTTTCCCTATTGAATGGCATGGAGAGTTCGTCACATTTATCTTTCGTTATATCTTTATGCACATCATCATGTTCAGTGTAGTTTAGCTTACATTGGTCATTCCAACTGGAAATGGAACCTTCCAGCAGCTCAGCGTCTTATGTCATTAGGCTCGAATTGTTTTGCAGTGGTTTGAGGAGCAAAAAAGTTCCAATTTATGTGAGCTAAAATTTGCTCTTGTGCCATAAAACTGCACAATCACACACCGAACCACCCAACTTGCCAGATCTAAATCCAATGGAACACATTTGAGATTCCACAGAAATACAATTAAGAGATTAAACACCACCAAGTTGGAATATCTTGACTTTGCGTTACCATTTGGTACAACCTGTCTCCAGTTATCTACCAAGAACTCGGACATGCACACCAAAGCAAAATGCAGTTGTGTCGCAACTCAAAGGTAGCTTAACGCACTCTTCAATATGTGGCCATAATGTTTGGTTTTTCACATAGTGTATATCTATCCTTCTGTATGAATAATGATTTCTAAATTATTTTTTTTATGATCTTTTAATATTTGCGTCTTGCTGTTTTGTCTCTTGTGTGTACAAAAAAGCAATAAAAATGAAAAAATATAAATAAAGAGTTGTGTGAAAAGAAAAATCATAGCAATTAGCTTTACTTCACTTTATTCTTCTGCAGGAAAGTAACTTTTTCCTTTTCAATTTGTCACATTTCTCAAGTACAAACTATAGAAATTTTTAATCGAAACACCGATTGCAAATTAACTGAATGTTAAAGTAAAATAAAACGAATATACTTGATAGGAAGTAGAATATGTGTCTCGAGATCGAATTACGTCTGCTAGATTTTGAGATTATTTTATCATATGAGCAGATAAAAAAAATATTTTCTATAAACTACACTGTTTTTATTTCAAATTGAGCTGTGTATTGGTAATTACCGGTGTAGACATACTCCTTTCCAGGAAGCTGGTATCACTTTTTAGTGTGGCACTATATAGGCAGATACATATTGCCACAACGGAGTTTTGACTCGCAGTTTCCTCCCCAGAAGGAGACAACTCAGCTCTGGCGATACGAAATTGTAGTAGGAGTTTAATTTTGGTGAGAGTACCCAAGCCAAACAAGCACTCTATTGATATTTAACATGTCGCATAGTCATCGACATGGACTCTGTCGACTTTTTGCATCATGAAAATCTACCGACATATGCAGGGGTAGAATCTGTAAACACGGACATACAAGTCTAGACCCAAACCAAATATGCCACACTCCAGCAAATTTCAACTTAAAGAACAATACATTTTTAACACAAGTTACACGATATTTATTCGGTCACTTAGATAAAGTATTGATTACATTTTAAAGAAGCCTTAAGCATCGACTTCTTTAGTAGAACCCCTAGAATGAATGTTATATAAATCATCTGAATGTAATCTGTTATACTTAAATTCGTCCCATATGATTTATTGATTGATTTTGATTTGCCTTATCTCAGAACACTTGATCTCAGGTTGCCACGATAGCTCGGTACAGCTCCAAAGTAATTTTCTTCCACAACTCACCGGGGATTGTAAGAAGAATGTTAATTTCAGGCCACGCGAATTCCCAGTCACAATTCACTTTTTATTATTCCTAGATTTCACGATAAACCTCACACGCCCAAAAGTCAGGGTTTAAATGGAATTTTTATATTTGCATGAAATCAAGTCATCTCTACGGAAAGTAAGTTTTGAAACTAAAATCTCAGTTAAAAAATAGTTTTCTCCAAGAGGATTAGTTGAAGAAGCCGAATAGAACCCATTACAAAGTGTTGCTCTTAATGAAAATCTCTTTTCATCCATCCATACCCATTCGAATGAAAATAAGGCCTAGTAGGAATATAAAATGAGGAAAAACAGCATGTTTGGGAAAAGGCCACTTAAAAAAATCCCACTTTACAATTGTGTGCTGCTCTTCACAAATATTCCACAGCAGATTAAAAAATTTTTTTACATGACACAATTGAATACAAAAAATAAAATTTCTTTATTATTATGATTAAATTAAATGATCGGAAGGAAAACTTTAAACTAATGCATTTGTTTAAAGCCACATAAACTGAGAAATAACGGGTGTCCAAAAAGTATGACGAAGTTTTCAAAATTAATTAAAATAAAACAAATATTTTCGCTTATGAATTCTTATGTTCCATGAAGAAAAGATAAAAGTTTCTGCCCAATAAAATGTGAACTAGATGTTGCAATGTACACGTTTTGCAATATAAACGAACAAAATGGCTTCCAGCAAGAAGTGCGAGTTTTGGTATGGTTTTTCGAATTTAAATTGACAACACACGTACAGCGTAAATTTCAAACTACCTCTCAATGGATGAAGCTCACCTTCCAGACCTACAATTTTTTAAGTGGCATGAAAGATTTAAGAAGGTAGGTAGAGTATTGTGTCAAAAACAAAATCTATTAGCTCTTGTAGAAGCTGAAACGACATTACTCGTATTGACTTGGTGGCGTTGCGCGCAACTAAGGTTTGCAATCCGTGTTATATTTTCAATCCGGGGATTAGGGTTGGACTATTTATTAAAAATACTTACATATTGCATAGTTAAAATTGTGTACTAAAACTGAAAGTATAATTAAAAATTCGTTTAATATTAATTTTATCAAAACAAATCAAAACAAAGCTTAATACATCATTAAAAAACAGAAATAGTACACAAAATTTTAAAAAAAACATTTCTTCATTTTTTGTGTTTCAGTTAATAAGCTTTTAAAAAACACAGGTCGTCCAGTGTTTCATCGTTTAAACAGCTTCTTATTTTTGTTACAAATTGTCCTGCCGATGAAAATGCTCTCGTTCAGATTCTGTACTAGTAGGTGTTATCGTCATTAAATAGAAGTATATTCTTTTCAGGTAGTTACCACATCTTCCTCCATTTTAAAAAGAGACTTTTTTTTAAATTTTTGATGACAGTGTCTCCAGTATTATAAACTGCATTGGTGCATAAACATCTTTGATAACTTTATCTAGTTCTGCTACACTTAATGTGTTTTGTGTATAAATTGATCCAGTAATTAAATCAGAATGTGAATCAATTTCAAGTGTTACTTCATTTGAAATAGAAGATCCAGTTGCATGAGATGTCAGTAAATGCAATGAAATTTGAAGTGTCTCAAGTTTTTTCAAGAAGGTCCGCTATTCATTAACGGAATTTAATTGAAGAAGGAACTGCGACAAATGTATTCTTGAGACGTTGCTTATAATATTGTGTAAGTATTGCAGTGAGCCACTTAGATCTGTACGACGTTCTCCCATACGAGAAATAAGAGTTGAATATATATCTTTTTTACTAATAGGCACTTATAAATGAGCAAGAAAATTCTACGTACATATTTCATAAGCAAAATATAAATTTCTATGAATTAAATTCTTAGAGAATTTTGATGAATTTTTTTTTTAAATATACCTTAGATCCCAGGGTTGCAAACCCTACGCGCAACTAAGGGCACGCACATTGAAATTGGGCAATAGAACAATGTAAAAAAAATTCGATATTTTGTTTATGAAACATAAAACATCGTAAGTGAATATCTTTGTTTATTTGCAATTAAAATTTAAAAGTATTCCATATAAAGTTACATATCCTTGCGATATATGTACAGAAATACGTTCCAAAGGAGTATGACATACATGCATAACATGAATATACATGACGTGTCAAGCATTTTTTCTCACTTCTTGCATAAAAATTACAGATCGATTGCTGTATGCCAAGCGATGAAAACATGTTGAAATAGCATATTTAGTGAAGAAATTCAATTGTAAAACAATTAATTTATTCTTAGCACTAACAAACTTAATACCTGAATATTTCACATCAGAATCCTTCATTAATAATATTGTCAAATATTGAAATTGACATTCATCTTCTTCACTATTACTGTTGGAGAGCACAATAATATTATACATCGAATTAGAAATAAAACCGTTGTAACGAAGTATTATGAACTTATTACACAGCTGTGCTTTTATAAAGCTTTTAAAACTTAAAAAAGCTGTAAACCAAATCAATCATTAAAAGTAATTTAAAATAATATATGTAACAGAGAGGGTGGTGTCTAGGGGTATGTTGAATGAAAGAGAGACGTTAAAGTTTTAGGATATTTAATGACATCTACAGGTTGTTAAACCTGACTAGGCGCGCGCTGCTGGGGAAGAGTAAGTCTACCCTTATCCCGCTTACATCCGGGGTTACAGAGATTGGCGCTGGTGTCGCCTGAGCGTATACAACACTCGTCCATCCTGATGTGGTGGTCCCCGACCAGGCTGGAAAATATGCAAGTAAAAATTATACAAATACTACAACTGAAAAGAAAAAAAAGATTAAACAAATTTTTAAAGTTCAAATTTCCTTGAGTAGACAGAGGAAAAAAAATAAAGTCATTAGAGTTCTGGAAAGAAAAGTCTTAGGGATTATCCCATGGTTTCATCAGATCAGCAGATGTGGACGTCAAATTCGGCCTTCTTGTCTTCCTATTTTCTTTACATCGTACCTGTCGTTTGGACGAACTTTCACTACTTCATATGGGCCAAAATATTTTGGTCGCAATTTCACACCTACTCCAAACTGGGTTTTCTTGATTGCAATTCTGTCACCTTCTTTGTATTTTCTTGCTTCTTTGCGATGTTTATTGTAGTGTAGTCTACTTTGTTCTTGTAATTTCAGGATATTGGATTTGGCATCTTCTCTCATTTGTTGTTTATTCTGTAAAGATAATTGAAAATTTTCTTCCTCGAGAATGGCTTTGATTTTGATGTCATCTTTATTTTTCATTTTGACGCCTGTTAAAAGTTCAAATGGTGTATATTGGTGGCTATGGAAACAGTGCTGTTAATTATTCGTTGAACTGATGATACTTGTTTATACCATTTATTGGGATCTTCAAGTGAAAGCTTTGTTAGGACTGGTATTATCGTTGCATGAATTTTTTCTACCTGACCGTTCCCACGCGGTATACACCTGTTGTGATTGAAATAAACTCGATATCTTCATCCTGACAAAATTTTTGTAGAAGTGAATGCTGTTCCTTTGCCTGAAATTATTCGTCTGGGACTTCCAAAGGTTACTTGTTGTAATTTTAATTTGTCTAAAGCATCGTTAGCTGAAGGAGACTTTACAGGATAAATCCACAAAAATTTGGTGAAAGCGTCGATGACAGTAAAGATATATTTGTAATTTTTGTTGGTACTTGGGAGTGGACCCAAAAAGTCAATATGGTAGGTATCAAGTGGAATATCACCTTTTGGTATGGGATGTAGAAATCCTTCTCGTTTGCCAAATTTTTTGGATGAAAGAATGCAAGGAATACAATTTGCAATAACATTTTCTACAGTCTTACGCATATTTGGGAAAAAGAATTGTTGTTTGACTAAATTTTCAGTTTTGTTGATGCCGAAATGTCCTTTAGAATGTTCAAGTTGTACGATTTGTTTTTGCATTTCAAGTGGAACGACTAGAAGTTCTTGGTCGTTGACAATTTTGTACAGCACATCGTTTTTTAATGTATAATCAGAGGCTGAAGATGAATGTAATAGTTGTTTAATACTGGATGTAAACTCATCATTAATTTGTGCTTTTTTAATTTTTTGTGTTGTTTCGTTGTATTGTATGAGCATGACTGGATAACGACTGAGCGCGTCAACATGTTGCATTTGTTTACCTGGCCTGTGAAGTATTTCGTAATCGAAGTCTTCTAAGAGAGAGCCCATCGTGCTATTCTAGGTGGTAAATCTTTCTTTGACATAGTTTTTTGAAATGCTTGGCAATCTGTGATTATTTGAAATTTTGTGCCGACGAGGTAGTGTCGAAATTTTTTTAATGCTGTAACTATCGCTAAGACCTCTAGCTCGTAGCTGGAGTATTTCTCTTCTTGAGGAGAAGTTTTACGACTCATATAGTGTATTGGATGAAAGTTCTGATTTGAGTCCATTTGTAGAAGTATAGCGCCAAACCCTTTCGCACTGGCATCGCAGTGTATTTGTAATGGAGCGTTTTGCTGATAAAGATGTAATACAGGTTCCTGAGACAAAATTTGCTTCAAAGAGAGAAAAGCTTGTTTTTGTATAGGACCAAAGGTGAATGGAACTTTGTCTCGTAAAAGATCACTTAAAGGTCGTGTGATTGATGCATAGTCCTTAATAAATTTTCTAAAATAGCCTGTTAGTCCTAAAAATGATTGGACATGCCGAGTGTTTTTAGGTGTTTGGAAATTCATGACTGCATTTGTTTTAGCTGTTGAAGGACGAATAGTGCCTTCTTCAATAATATGGCCAAGATAAGTTAATTTCCGCTGAAGAAAATTACACTTTTTAAAATTAAACTCTAAACCATAAGTAGCAGCAACATCAAATACTTTTTAAGCTTTGCAATCCCTTCACATTCAGAATTTGCCGGAATTAAAATGTCGTCCATGTATATAATAACAGTGTTGTCTTTTAAGAGATCTTTAAACACAATTTGAATGTATTTTTGAAATAGTGAGGGAGAATTACACAAACCAAAAGGAACTCTATTAAATTGGTATTGACCATTATGTGTTATGAAACTGGTGTATTTACGGCTATCAGGATCAATTTTGATGTGAAAAAAACTGTTTTTTAAGTCCAGATTTGAAAAGAGTATCGCTCCATGCAGTTGATCAAAAATGTCTTCAATGAGGGGTAGTGGAAATCTTTGTTTAATTGTTTTAGAATTAAGAGCACGAAAATCAACACAGAGTCTAGTTGACTGGTCTTTTTTCTTGACAAGAACTAAAGGTGCGGCAAAATTAGATGAACTTGGGGAAATTATTCCATCAGACAGCCATTGCTCAATTTGGTTTTCGACGATATTTTTTTCCGCTTGACTTAATCTTTTAGGACGTAACGCGATGGGTGTGTCATCAGAAAGGATAATTTGCATCTGTAAGTTTGTATCTTTAATTTTATTTGGTTTGTAAGATTGGATAAGGTTTTCGACTTCGCGACGCGTATCAACGTTCAAAATATGCGATAAATCTACTTGAGGATAAATTACATTTAAATTTGATAAATAACAATTCTTATTTTGAAAAATCAAAGAGAGCGATTCGTTTTTATTATTAACTGGTAAAGAATTACAATCGCTAATTTTCAATTCAGAAAAAATTTGTTACGTTAGCTTCGCGCTGAAAATCAGTTATATAACATGTTTGATCGGATCTGGGCTGTGACGTCAGTTCATATTTCTTATTTTCTTTTCTATCAATAATTTCTGTTTGAAGAGTTTAACGATTCTTTTTATTCATTGGGTGTTTTACATTACTCGCGCTGTGAATGTTTGGAAATCGATTTGAGCCATTTGGCCTTGAACCTTCGCCGGAATGATTTGGATAGTTTGCGGTGCAAAAGAATGCAAGCTCGACATATTTTGGCTAGCGAAATTATTTTGTCTATCATTTTTGTTTTTAGGCGAAAGAATGTTCTTAGAATGAGAGGAAGTAGGATTTTTTTCTGAAATCTGTGCATTTTCTTTTTCTGCTTTATTTAAATCATCAAAAATATTAGGCGGAACTATTAAATCACAATACAATTTATTACAGACAGCTGCAGTTACTATTATCGGGATTTCACGAAAACTTGGAAGAGCTAATTTAATTTTAGTAAGTTCAGCTTGAATTTCATTTCCGAAAGCACATGTTAATTGAACAGTTCCTAAAGATTTTGTTTCGGGTGGAATGAGGGAAGATTTCACACACACAATATTCGCTCCCGAATCGATTAAAGTTTTCACGATTTTATCATTAACAAAAATATTTTCGTATTGCAATTCATGTAAGGATTCATTAAACATTTTACCTTCGACTTTACAAACAGGACCATGATTTGAATTAGGTCTAGAATTGAAATGAGTTTCGTTTCTGTAAGAACCACCACGCGGATTATTTGTTGAAGTGTTTGGTGAATAATTTGTGAAATTTTTATCACGAGAGTTGTAGCGATTAAAGCCCTGAGACGAGTTATATTTTTGTTTTTTGCTGTCATACGGCGGTTGATGGTGTGTGTTGTCGGAATACGACTTTCGCTTTGCTACGAAGAAAACATCGCATTCCCTAGCCAATTCAGTAGGCTTAAACCAAGATTCGTTTTGGCGTATCGCGATATGTTGTTGCGTTTCTCGATCGAGGGTGGAAAATAATTTGTCGGCTATCATTAACTCACACAAAGTTTTAAAATCATTCGCATTACGAAGTTTACAATAATATTCAAAAGAACTTGTTAATCGTGACGAAACTGTACGTGCGATTCGTTTGGCAATCGTTGGGCCCTACGGAAATTAATTAAGCATTCTTGTGGGGTTGGTTGGAATTCTCGTAAAATAATGTGTTTAACTTTCTCGTAATCTTGGAGTTCGTTTTCGGGATATAAAGTAAAATACTGTTAGCTTTTTCACCGAGAATATTAATTAAGATCTCTGATTTTAATTCCTGTGGAACATTTTTGGTTGTAAACGCACGTTCAAGTGAATGAAAAAATAAATTATAATTTTCAGGTTTAGAAGGAACTGGCATACTAAGGGTCTTAACGGATTTAATGAGACTTTCTAAAAGGTTAGTTGACGGTGTTTGGAATGTTGCAGTAGTATTGTTTGAATTATTAGAATTTATAGCGGAGTTTATTTTCGCGAGTTCAATTTCTTTTTGAAGTTGAATGATTTTTTGGGCCGTTTGCTCGGCTTCTTTTTTCACTAGTTCTGCTTGTTTTTTTTCTGATTCTGCTTGTTTTTTTCTGATTCTTCTTGTTTTTTTTTCTAGTTCTGACTCTTTTCGTTCCTCGACGAGTAAATTAAGCATATCCTTAACGAATTCAGGTTCGTTTTTGAAAGTGTCAGTTTGTTCGATAAGTGCTTTTAAATTCACAAGCGTAGCATTTTCTGGACAGTAACACCTAGTTCTTTAGCGGCGGTTATTAGATCTTCTTTCTTAGTATTTCGATACATGCTGAGTAAAAAAAAAAGGTTTGATCCTACCTGATTGGACGATATCGGAGTGTTTGTAGACTGCAGATAGACTTCGCTTATAAAAGCTATCCGTTTGCGAGATGAGTTCACCACTGTGCACTTTTCACGGCGATGACTGGAGATACGAAGCAGATGGAGTTTACACTCTTGATGCGATGAATAGGCGGGGAAATTGGCCTTTTTGTTTCACTGGAACACTTGGACGATGCCGAAGAGACTTATTGGTTGAGTCTTAAGCTTTGGTTTGGCGAAGGAGACGGTAGTATAGGTCTCAGAGCGGAGGATTGGCTCTTAGTAGGCGTCGTAGGAATTCGCTGATCAATCATTCGCCATTGTGTTGGGCGATTTCGATGAGCGCCGTTTATTTTGGGCGACTTTTGATTTTAACACGGGTTCAAAAACCATTAAGGTTGCGAGGTCGAGCCCTCATGTAACAGAGAGGGTGGTGTCTAGGGGTATGTTGAATGAAAGAGAGACGTTAAAGTTTTAGGATATTTAATGACATCTACAGGTTGTTAAACCTGACTAGGCGCGCGCTGCTGGGGAAGAGTAAGTCTACCCCTTCTCTCCCGCTTACATCCGGGGGTTACAGAGATTGGCGCTGGTGTCGCCTGAA
>BMAO01037544.1:0-21347 GCA_019973975.1 Trichonephila clavata | reverse complement strand
TTTTTGCCATGATGATTAAAATGAAATAGACGCAGAACTTACAAAATACTATCTGGCAAATGTTAAACGAGATAAATTTATTCTCACATAAACTTGTTGTGCTTGAACTGATACAAACAATCTTTTAAATAACAGCTAATATATCTTTTTAAAATTTTTAATTAATACTTATAGCTTTCTTTGTATCATATTAGTATTATGTGTTTCTGCTCACTTATAATTATGGCAACTCTGACTGCGATAACATCGAAAATGAATGGTTTGTCTTTACCGAATTCAAAAGGAACCAGTAAGAGCAAACCATTATTTTTCGTTAAAATGAGTCATCGCGTTTGTTCTATGAATATCTGCTTTTTAAACTTTTTGAGAATAAATATTATTGATGTAATACACAAAATAAAAGTATAAAATAAATACTAGAACTATTATTATGAATGTTTAATGCTCAATAAACTCTAATAAGCTTCCTCTATCTTTTTCTACTTAGTCAAAATATAAACAGAAATCCAAAGCGCAATAAATCACGGACTTTTAAATGACTAATTCTCTCGAAAGAGTTAATTATGTGCAGTTGTTTGCATTCATAAATATCCTTCAGATAATTAAAAAAACAACTCGAAGCCGGAATCACATATTGAAGTTCAAAGCTTTGTGAAACATTAATCGAAAAAAGTACGGACTTTAACCGCCATCTAGTTCTTTGTAAAAATTAATATAAAGTTCCAAACTCAAATCTTACCGGTGTGATCATAGGCCTCAGAGCAGGGAAAGCATTACCACATACATGATACCGTTGGCTGATGGAAGAAACGCGTGATCACATATGTGTGGTTATGGTCCTGAACGAGTTAAAAGAAAAGTAGAGACCGACAAAGCGTCTCGGAAGAAACAGTGGAAAGAATAAGGCATAATTTTTGTTTAGTCCATGTATGTCTAAGAGAATTGCCACCTGTGAATTTAGAATGCCCAAATTGTTTAAAAATTGAAAATTTTACAAAACTCTTTCAAAAAAATTAAATTTTAAGCCGTATCATTAGCAATTGACACAACTCATAACAGAGGACGACAAGTAATCCTTTGTGCAGCATTGAGAACAATAGATAGAGTGATGCTACAAAATATATGGTGCGTGCTGGATTACGGATTGGGTGAATGTCTTTTAACAAGAGGGTAACACTTTGAATATTAGTAACAGATATTTAACAGTATATTTCTCTTTACATTCATATATGACTAATTGTAATACAATACGTGCATTAGTTTTGATAACATGAATTTTAAAATCAGGTCCATCATTTTTACTCACCCTGTATTACTAAATAGGATCTAAAGCAATGCTTAACAGACAAATACCCTGAGCCAGTGCTTTTCAAACTTTCAATACCTGTGACCCAATTTTCAACCATAACTTTCATCGTGCCCCCCCCCAACTCATACAATAACAATATATTGGATGCAATAACAATGCACATTGATGCTAAAGCTACAATACTAAAGCTATAATCATAAATTGTGCAAATTATCAAAGATAAATTTTAAATTTAGTATATGTTACTTTTAAATAATAGATATTTTAAGTAAATTACTTTTAAGTAATAGGATAAGTATGTTATTTTTCCTTTTTAACTTTTAAATTGGACAGGATTGCCTAAACATGCAACTTGTATTTTTAATATGTCAGAATGTATTTGCATTTCTTTTCTTCAGTAAATTAATAATTTTTTGAAATAATTTTTTATTTCAACTTTTTAATATACACTCATCTCCTGTAGCGTTATCACGTCTCCTAGTTTGCGCGCCCTATAGTTTGAGAATCACTACCCTTCATAAAACATATTTTAAAATAACATTGCAATGAAACTAAAACCATTTTTTTCTTTGCGTAGAATCAGAATGTATTTATTCTAAAATGATGCATGACAAAATCATTGTAAGCTTTAATTTGCTCCAGAAAAAGAATGTATTTTAACTATTTAATGCATCTCTGTAGGAAGCACAAAGATTTAAAAGTTACTACTAATGTGAACAAAAGTATTCTTTGAAACTCAGACGAAAAATATGAAAACTTCTCAATTAAATGAAAAGCCATAATTAATGAATACCATTCAAACAGCGACAATATAAACAGAATGAAAGTTGCAAATCTAGAACTTACATTCGCCTTGAAACGGGAAAGCTTGTTGACACAATCAAGACAGTGCATATTTGCCACTACATCAATAATTCATCGCCAGTTAAGAGACAAAATGGCCGTTAGCTCTATTTACCTTTATGAACAAATTCAGATTTGTTGTCTTTAGAACTACCTAGGAGGCATTTTGTTTGTTATTTAACGATAGATTAAGGGAAAATTCTACTATTAGCAGCGCTGAATGTGTATTCTTACAAAAATAAATGTCTCATTTGATTAGGAACATACTGCAAATGAAAAATTCAAATATGCATTAGCAAGGGATTGTGGTTAATTTACTGACTAACCAACTCACTCGACAGTTTTCTTTTTTTGCGCAAATGTTAAAAGCGTCTCTAACAGAAATTACTTGAAAAATATCTAGAGCTGTGCTTGTACGTTGCTTAGAATTTAAATGGTATAGTTATATATATGCTTAGGATGTTTATGCCTTGATAACAGGGGTAATATATAATCATCTCAAATTCGTTTCCTTAAAAATATTGTGAGAACAATTTTTAAGATAATTCCTCAGGATTTTACGATAAATCTCAAAATTTAAATTGGTAAACTTCTTACGAATTTTTTTGGAAGGTTTTGCTCAGTATTTGCTCTTGATATTTGGACTTTTTTTTTGTTTATATTCTGTTTAGATTGTTTGGGAACCGAGTCACAAAGAGAAAAGGTTGCTACCTGCTACAATCAAACTAGTTATTCCCACTTATTCAGTATTAACTCTTAAAAACTGTTTTTAAACTCACGGGGTTCCTTTTTCAGTTTTTTGTTTAATTATATTACTTTTTTTCCTTTTAAATATTTAATACATTGCTATAAGATTTATTGGATATTGTTTTTATTGTTTTTTTTCTCATGATTTTAAATGTATGTGCAATACCATACATACATACGTACATATGTTCCATACCATACATACCATACGTACCATATGTTCCATACCATACATACCATACGTTCCATACCATACATACCATACATTCTATACCATAAATACCATATACATTCTATACCATACATTCCATTTCATACACACATACCATACATTTCATACACACATACCATACATTCCATAAACACATACCATACATTCCATATCCACATACAATACATTCCATACACACATACCATACATTCCATACACACATACCATACATAACATACCATACATCCATACATATCATACATAACATATATGCATACCATATATACCATACATACCATACATACATACCATACATACATACCATACATACCATACATGCAAATCGTACATACACACATACAGACACGCATTCACACTTATCATACTATACATACATGCAGGAAAAAGGAGCTAGGCTATCGTTTGTAAAAGTATCAAATATATTTTTGTAAACATTGACATTTACATGAACTTAGTTAAGATTACTTACCTCGTTACAACATAACTGAAATAATGAGTTACTTATTAAAAAAGTTATGTTATTTAAGCCGAAAATATTTATTTCATAAATAAAATAAAATTTATAATTATTTGATTATAAATTTTTAAAAATATTTATGAATTTGGTTCTTTTTTTACAAGAACATAACCAGGAACAAATAGTCAGGAAACAAAATTACGTCAAATAGTACTAAAAGTATAGTTTTCCTTTTTTTAAAAAAAATTTTTGCTTATAAAAAACTAAATCTGCCTGGTTTGTTTTTAAATTTTTTTATCCCAAGAAACATTAAAAAACATGTTTTTTTTAAAAATCAAATGTTATTTTTATATTTGATTTTCTAGTTTTTTTCTCCAACTGAATATTTATCTTAATTATTTAATTGATAATCATTAGAAACACGCTAATTTTCAAGTTAAAACAAACAGGAAAAAAATCAGAAGAATTTGTAAATGAATAAAAGAAGTTTAATTGATTACTCTTTTTTTTTTTTATAAAAGAATGCTAAAGGACTTTTTGTTTAATGACATGATTTATTAATTTTAATTAAAAGGGGGAAAATATAAATCTTTCACGAAAACAAAAAGAACTAAATTTTTGTTAAGTAAGTTTTAAATTTGACTTTTGTGTTGATAGAGAGAGTGCTGATTAAGTGTTGACAGCGCTGATTACCTCATTATCAGTTAAATGCAAAATGTACTACATAAATTCAAGTATTTTGAAAGCTTAAACAAATAACAACACCATTGAGGAAATATTTACTTAGAATAAAAATATTTTCAGGAAAATTTATTATAATTTTTCTACGTTTACAAAATATTACATGTAGACAGATCGCTTTGATTTATATTTATTTTCTTATTATTAAGCAACAAATTCTCTGATTCTTGTTCAACCTTTTAACGTTATTTAATAAATATGAGGGCTGATCTTCCGGTATAGAGGTTTGTGACACTGACTGCGGTGCCGTAGTGCCTTGGTTCTAATTCCGCAGAAATCATGAATGTTTGTAAATGTATAGTGCCTTAGCGGCATGGGGTACTCTAAATAGCCGTCGAGCCACAAGTCCTCTTCTGAGGTTGTTGAAAGGGGGAGAGAGGTGGGAGGTCCCTGACTACCTCCAGGGTGTGTTCCCTC
The DNA here is from genome assembly GCA_019973975.1 of Trichonephila clavata. NCBI lineage: Eukaryota > Metazoa > Arthropoda > Arachnida > Araneae > Nephilidae > Trichonephila > Trichonephila clavata. Next base: position 16,601 of record BMAO01037544.1, on the reverse strand, counting down.
AAAATTGGGGTGGAACCGAGCAAAATCTGTCACCTGCATGGTGCTAAAAGCTAAGGCTAACGACAGGCGTAAAAATCTAGTCCCTAGCTGTAATGAACTTCGTGGACCTTGATCTGATGTTACTGTCGATCAGGTGGCATAGTAACAACATAAATATGAGAAATTGTTCCCTAAAAGCAAACGAGTTTTTCTTTTAGAAATACTTTCATTTATCTTAAATATTCACGGAACGCATATATTTTAAGTCTACTCTATTGACTTATTTTATGTACTACATTTAAGACTGGTTAAAAAAGTTAGGCAAAAACTTAAGTGCACTGGAATATTTTTTAGTGGTATAAGGCATTATGTTGTGAATGGCAATCTTACGTTTCGTTAAGAACAAAATCTGAGTAGTTTAAGAGTTTTTTCAAATTTAAAACTGCAATTGATTATTTCAGAATTATTTTCTTACCATTTTATAACTTTTGTTTTGCTTTCAAGAAGTATGTTTGTTTGAGAATTGAAATTTTACTTCTTCCTATCTATAGTATTCAAAATTTACCTTCATTTTTAGATATAAATATGTTAATCGAAAAGTTTCCGTTTCCAATATAGAAGGAATCTATCTATGTGTGTACTTTAAAAAACATGGGGTTGAATTAAAGCGTTCTTGTCTACGGGGGAAATTCACGGTTTCAGAAGCATTATATTTTTAACAAGTGAACTTTGGTCATAAAACGCATTTCTATTGCGTAACAAACATTGCAGCTAGCGTTAGTTAGTGGAAATCTCATGATATGGCGTTGTATCGCAAATATGCTTTATAACGTTCTTAAAAACGGGAATTTTCTCTTTTGAGAGAAACGACATAGTGGTGGTAGAGGTGATAGGATAGATGTGTATTTCTACTTCTTGTTTTATTAAGTTTCGAATTGTTTTCTTGTGACGTCTTGAATAAAGATAATTTGCTGTGATCTGGAACGAGACATTCTTACACAAAGTCGACCAAAAGGTTAACACTTGACTGATTTTGCTACCACATACTTTCAAAGATGGCTGTCAATATGATACAGCACAGTATAAAAACGCAATGATTTGTGGATCGTTCACCTGGAGGCACTACGAACATGGCCGTTACAATGTTGTCAACATTCTAAAGCGCCTTCAACAACAAAAGGTTGCCCCTTGCTTCACACAGATCTATCAAGGTGTCGTAAATGGTTGCTGGAGTGAAAAAGAGTGATATTTACGTAGCACTATAAAGCTGCACGAGGGCTATTGGTGACGGACCTCGTAATTTTGAACCTTGGTCAAGTGGTGAGGACCACACCTGAGCTGGCATCCCCCTCTTCCAACTTTCACATCACCCCAATGGAAGGACGTTTGAGCCTTGACATATTCAACGTATATCGCTCCTGGGTCTTCTGCGGTAGGCTAGGTAGGCTGGGTCTTCAGCGGTAAAACGCTCGAACTCCTGACATGCCAACCACGAGTTCGTGACCTTGATCACTAGGCTACCGTTGCCACAAATGGTTGCTGGAAGAAATGCATCAATGAAATGAAGGCTCTAGAAGGCCTAGGTTTGCATAAGTTTGAGACAATAGCGAAAAATTGTGCGATTGGCCTTCCTGAATGACATAACTATCTGCAATCTAATGTGATTAAGGGTCTTTCATACCACACATTGTACTTTCTACCATCTCAAGGGGTTTGGTGTGGTGGTTCACTTTGGAAGAGGTCTTTAAGAAGCCTGCCTTTCACTCCATAGGACATTTTCAGTGATGTCATATCCTAGCATGTCTGTCAGAAGACTGGTATCGTATAATGTTTAGCACTGAATTAATTTTCAGTCTTGGATCAGATGACCATAACCTCAAACTGAGGGGCGGGTCCCCCCGCCCTGAGGGGGCATTTTCACCCTACGTGAGGGGCACGAGATATCGAAAAGTCGAAAATAAATGATTATTTAAAAGAATTATTAATTTTCTGAAAGGAAGCAAAGCAAAAAACATTCTGAACTTTGAAAAGTAATATAATACTTATCCTATAACTTAAAAATATTTATTACTTAAAATTAACGTATGTAAAGTTTAATACTTATATTGGTAATTTGTACAGTTTCTAATTAAATCGTATTGTAGCATTAGCTCCAAAGATTATTACTATAGAACTTAATACAGTATCTTTGTTTGGAAGGGGGGGGGGTGATGAAAATTCTGATTGAAAATCGGGTCGCCAATATTGAAAGTTAGAAAGGCACTGCCATAGAGAATATATTATGAAATAAAGTGTAGTTGTTAGTTATCTTTCCCATCTAGATTTTTTTCTAGATTTCGTATTTGTTAAATATTTTAGAAAATTTATTGAACTGCACATTTTTTTTACTCTGGTGTTATTTTTAAAGTAATTTAAATTACATTAAAAATCGAGTAAATTAATTTTTTTCCTTTTGATTTAAAGTTCATCAGTCTGAAATTTTTGATAGCAATTAGAGCAATTTAACAGCATATCGAAGATTTTTATTTGTGTAAGAGAGAGATACATATTTAAATTTTAAATTTATTAATATTTAGTAGACATTATTAATATTCATTTGCAAATGTTAATTGCTCCAGGAATACTCAATAAATTCACAAATATTCTGTAGCGTTTAACTGCATATTTTGTTATTTACAATATTATATACATGTATTAGATGTATCTTTTAAGTTATTATCTATACATTATTATTCAGTAAAATTAATTTTAAATATTCTTCTCAGCTTTGGGTTTCGTTGAAACAATAAGGTTACCTCATTTTATGCTTCATATATATTTTGATTAGCATCCTGAGATTTAAAGTTGTTCATCGTTGTTTAGAAAAACTAGATTAACGTTTTTTACTATGCATGTGTAAGAAAAAAATGTCAAATACTATAGAAAAAGTCTTTTATATTGCATTCAAGATGCGTAGAAGGATTTAAAAAAGAAAATTAAAAACAAGAAAAACAAGCTATTAATGAAGGTTTATAAAAAACGAAAACTCTTACAATTTCATTTGTTTGCATCATCTTTATTTTTATTTCCTTTTCCTGTGTTGATATTAGCTCTTTACAACGCAAAATCTTATAATTTATAAAAATAATTTTATTTTTGAATAAACTCTTCATAAACTTTTACTCCAAATCGAGAATTATCCAGAATAATTCGTGAAAAATCAACAATATTTTCTAATAAATGAATGTATTTTTCGGAAAAAAATTTAAGCAAGCAAAGCTTTAGGAAAAGTAATGAATTTTTTATTTTTTAAAACTTTGTAAAATATCTTTATTTTAAACTTACTTTAGAACGTTTTATTGTTGATCATTTAAATAAATCAGCTATTCTTACCTTTTTGAATATATTACGTACATTTATACTTTTTAAGTGTTAAATCTGCACCATTTGATATGCCTAGTAATGCATTAAAATTAAAATTTTTTCGAGATACTTGATTTATAGGAGTAAACAAAAAATATACGCAACATTGTAGGATGAAGCTAAATTTTTACATTAAATCTTCACTGAGTTTTTAAAGTCAAGCAATGGTATAAGAAAAATATGAAAAAATAGCCCTCCGAGATCTAAATATTCTTCTTTCATGCATCGGATAAAACTTATATATCTTAGATGCAATTATATTATTTTAAACTCTACTTGCTATTGCTAATTGATGAATTATTGAATGTATTTTGTATTTAGTAATTTTGGAAAACACAAGTATAATTTTAAAGATATACTATTAATTCAAAAAACCATACAATTGTTTCTCTACTTTCTTGGAAGAAATACACAGATAGTCTGTTTCTGAAAGCGAGTGAAAAGAAAAACACTAGAAGTGAAAAGAAATATCAATCTTAATTATAAAACAAAGCTTTTAGTATATAAAGAATATAAAATAAATTTCTTTGGTGTTCTTATTTGGCGGGAAAATTTCAGAGTTACTTTTTTCCAAAAGGCCTCATGAACGTGAAAGAATGTTCCTCCGATGGCTCTGAAGATAATTCTTAATTATACAACGTCACTTTTAATTAATGAAAAGTGCACCTTAAAAGGTAACAAAAGAAGGAGGGACGTTCATTTTCTGTAAAACATTCTATTCCTAATTTTTTTGCTTTCTTTTCGTAAACAATAAATCAGCGTGTGAATTTAGAAATGCCTTTGTTGCACTTATTAGCAGCTTCATGAGATCGAATTCTTCTTGGAAACAAATTAAAAAATCAAATTTACTTCTGCTTCTTTCAGGCTAAGAATAATAAGTGTAGAGGGTGGTGTTTTTAGTAAAGAAAGAAGAAAGCACCAACTTCGTTTATTTTTAAAGTAAAAAGATGCTGAAAGCCCTTATTATCTTAAGTAGAAAATATACTTCAAGAAGAAAGTTTCTGCTTGAAACGCTTTAATGAAGATGTAAAGGCAATGTTGTTAAAGTTTTGAATAGGACAGAATCTTGCGTAGAATGGAAAGAAAAAGTTACAAAGATCTTTTTTTTTAAAGTTATAAATGAAAGCAAAAGCAAAATGAAACACTGAATTACTTGAGAAACATAAAGTAATGTTGATGATTCTTATTTTAATAAAATGTGAAACTGTTTTAATAAAGTACTCTATTCAGCTTCAAAACCTTGAACCGTTTTTTGTTATTATTATTTTTTTAAATAAAATTTTTTAGATTAAATAATAAATAGTAGTCATAGTTTTTTAGTTACGTATATTCAGATGTAAAATAATTCATCCCAAATATAAACGACGAAAGAGTTTGAGAGGAGTTACACTAGATTGGCAGTGAAAATTACGTTGAATATTTTTAGCAAGCATAAGGAATGCCATGAGTCATGATATGAATACGAAAAGAAAGTAATAATTATTATTAATGAAGGACAATTATATAATAAGAGGAATAAAATTTCAAGCAATTTAACAAAACAAAAAGACAAGAGATTCAAAGATTAAGATAAAAATAAAAAATTTTCTTGACTTGTTACTTGATTTTGTCAATCATTGTCCGTTGCGATGCTGTTTAGGCTAGAATCTAATGGAATATCTTCTCATTTCACACATTTTGAGATCAAAATCTGAAAAACAATTGAATAATTTTCGGCACAGTGGCATAATAGAGAATATTAGGGCTTCCCTGTAAAGTAGAGTTTTGGGCTCCAAGCCGGATCCTCCAAAGGTGGGTCAGGTTTTGTGCCGCTTAAAATTCTACCCCCCTTTCGTGTTTTGGGGGTTACTTGGGTGTACGTCACGCTACTGTCTCGGCAATGTAAAATAAAGCAATAACTGATTGAAATACATGTAAAATATATTATTTCAAACTAAAACTCTAAAAATCTACTTGCAAGGGAGAATATATATTGTAAAATTTAAGAATTAAAGATAGTGCTTTTTTTATGAAATCAATGCATGAATTTAAAACAACAAAAATTAAAAACATTAGAAGTTCATTTAATCGTGAAGGAAGAGAAGAAGAGCGATCCGTGCCTTTTTGATTTCTTAAGTACATTTGTTCAGTACAAATTTCAAATATCTCAAGAATTTTACAAATTACCAATATTCATGAATTTCAGAGATTTCAGTTCCTACATGGTGGCCAAGTGAAAGAAGTATTGAAGCTATATTGATCCTTTAAAAGGCAAATGCTATTCAGAAAATTTTACTATGAAGGAAAAATACACTTTTATATCACTTTCTTCCCCTCCCTTGACAAATTGTATACTTTGAAACTATATATTTTTGCAGATGAGATGGAATAAGCATGCACGCGCACATAGAAATCATTTCTAATTTGATTTGCTTATTATTTGTGCGTTTTTTCTTGAATTACAAATAAATTTTTTTTTTAAAATGGCACAGGGGAAATAAGTTAAAAATAAAATAATACATACAATAAAAAATACATTAAAAAAACTCATTTTGATTAAATATGGTCCTCATTTTCCTATAATTCTTGTGAATGCAAACTTACAATTTTATGCAAGGATTTTGAGTGCTTCACTTAGAAATATTTATTATATAAGCAAATATATTTACACCAAATATAATGATTATTTTTCATTGAGAGCTTCAAATTTTAAAATAGTACACATTGAAGACTTTACGAACAAACAGCTTAATGATTGGATTAATTTTGCCTTGGAGTTAAGCAAAAGATTAAAACGGTAAAGTTTTGTAATCTGAAACGCCGTCAAATGATAATTGCTTCACTAAAATTCCATAAAGTTTGGAGTTTCAGCTTTTAAGCTTTCATGTAATGATTAGATGAAGGCTTAAGAGCACAGTCAAATGTAGCTTGAAAAATATTAAAGGAAAATGGAAAAGTACCAAACTCGAAACTTTCAAATTGTAAAACTTGAGTTTCTTAATCATTGGCTTTTCAGAGAATGACATGTAATTCGAGTAAGTGTTTGCTCATAAATCACAAGCATTTACTAATAACACAACTTATTAATATTAAGACAATCCTGTTGTACACATTAAAGCAATTCTGTGATGCTGCACACGCCATTACCAAGAATTATTAAGATTTAGCTAAATTTAGGTATGAAAAAGGTCACGAGAGAATATTTTTATCGTTATTCATTGAATAAATGTATCAACATTCAACCCAAAAAAAGTTTTTGAGAGATTCTGAATATGATATTTTTTTGTAGTAATAGAAATATTAGATTGTTTTTCCGAATATTTTACTTCCCTAAATATATAATAGTTATTATGTTTCCATACAATTTTAGTAATTAAAAATATTAAATTTTAAAAACTTGCTTTTTTTCTCATTTTTTCACCACCATGATACTTGATCCGTCTTTTTAAAAGATATAAAATTAAAGGATTATTACATATGAACTTTAAAATAAAAGCTAAAATAAACATTGCATTTTCTTTCTTTTACTTTACAATGAAAATTTCTTCTACATCTTGATTCTGCACTTGATTTAGTTTCCTTATAGAGTTTAGTTTCTTTTATAATAAAAACTGTTTAAAACATATCTAGAACATGCAATTGTGAATATTGTATATTCCTTCTTACTCAGGAAAAAGAGTTCAAGAAATGTAATGGTCAAGAAAACTATGTATCATGTAAGTGACAAGAACAAACTGCTGAGACAACAAGTAGTCCCTAGCACATAAAACTGGCTTAAAACCAAATCCCAGAAAGTCTTTAAAAATTGTCCTAGGCAAACGCATATATAAATCAAATGTTTTTTCTTGAAGTCTTAGACTAAAGTAATATGGACTTTTGTGAGATAACACCTTTGTCTTAGTAAAGAAATATATTGCCTAAGTTGTTTGTTTAGGCTTTCAAAATGAAGGATGCACTCGTATATTATTTCAAAGTTTGGGATCTCGCGCTATGTAATGGTAAAAATAAAACAGTTTGTTAGGCATAATTCTTAACCCATAAGAACTACTTCCTACTCATAATTATTAATTAATATCATAAAAATAACGCATAAATTCTAATGAAAGTATGCAGTTTGAAATTAAACGTTAAAATAAATTTCAGCATTTTTTTTAAAAAAATTAAATTTTATTTTATTTTTGCAATTAACAACAGTTGTTAAAAAAATGACAATAAAATTTTTTAAAAACTGTGGAAAGATAGTAGGTTCTATATCTTGAGAGGAATTAATACACTATACACGGGACTGATTTTTTTTTTTAAAATCTTGCTTTAGATATTCAGTACAGTTTTGGATACATAGTGTTAGAAAAGATTTAAAATCAATAATTAACTGAAATCAATAGTAAAGTATATTAAAACGTTTTATTACTTTCGCAGATAATTGTGTCCATCCATGTGTGTTGATATGATGATAAAACACCATTTACTGCTGGAAATAACCATACCCATCTCATTTATCACCAATTGTTTATTGGATTTTGTCGTAGACCGTGCTGTTTGAAGAATAATGTAAAAATGGCTAAAAAAAACCTTCCCTTGCTGTTGCAAAAGAGTGAGGAATAATGATCTTGGACGGGGTATAAGTCTGAGAGTGAGTATGATCAGTATATCTGTTCATCAAGCTGTCAGTAAATTTAACAATTCATAAAAATTTACATATCTTCATAAAAGTGGTCAAGCAAGACAAACGAGAGCATTCAATGATCATGTGACGAAAAGGTCGTATGTTTTCCAACAACAACGTACTATAAAATTTGACTTACCATAGCTGCAAAGGGCACCAGTGTCATTTGAGTATTATATCGGAACATTTGATCATACATTTTGGTGTATTATCCCATAAACGTACAAGAAAATCTTCTTGCCTGGATACCCTCGACATATTCCGTGGGAGAAAAGAGCTGATTCATTTCGCAGGCAATATTTAAAATTTAAAGTACAACAGTAGATTACGGTGCTGTTGTCCGATGAGTCAGTTATGTGTGTAGCAGTGCTCTGAATTTGCTACAAGTATTCGCTGCTTAAGGGGGAAAATATGTGATGACAGATATATGATTCTAACTACGAAGAGTTCTTCAAGCCAGCTGATAGGAGATGGGGGGGGGGGGTGCAATGTCTTTGTCTAATATATTGCTGCTTTGTATTTCCTCCACATAAATCATTATGAACGGAAGTTAGTACTTTAATTTGTTACGTAAGAAGTTGAAACTTTACGTGAAGGCTTATGTCATGCATGAGGAGTTTTGCATCAGAAGTGAAGGGCTGTTAAGGACGACTTGATGGTAAAGAAAATTCAAGTTGTAATACCTGTCGGTTTCTGCTTCCAACTGAAACCCCTTGTCTACCCGCAGACCCGGCCAGGTGTGTGGGAGAAACTGAATAATCAACAGACATGATTTCAATCCAATTAATTTATTGTTACCAAAATATCAATCAGACACAATAACAATCTAATAAAGATAGACGATCAAATAGTAGAGCTCGGAGGGGAGATTCAATAACCCGGGGACAATACTACGGTCCTCAACTGAATCTACGATAGCTTAAATACGCTCAATATAAGTTACGTCGCACACTAATAAGCTAACTTCGAATTAATCAAGGCTCACGATACCTGTACTTCTATGAAGCGGATCCTACACTTGAATCTTGCAGGAGATCTTTATCTGGATTAAATCTCTGTCGTTGTATCCACTCACCGTAATCCTTTTCGTGGACTAACTCAAAAATCTCTTAATATTTCCACGATCCTTCAATCTTCAACTAACAACTAACTCGCCAACTCACTTTGCTAATTCCAACTTGCCAACACTCAAACTCTCGAAAACAGAATTTATATAATATACTTCTTTTACATAATCACGCTTATTTACTCGGTGAAAGTTGGTTGAGATAAAATATTCCCCCCCAGAAGAATCCCCAAGGTGTTAGTAGAGTCGCGGATAGATCCGTCACAAAGTGTTTGACTGGCCAAGTAGCAACTCAGATGGAATTTCAGAGAATCTGTGATGGAAAATAAAGTTGTGGAAAAGTAACCATTAATTATTGAAGCAATATAAAACGTGTTTAAACAGATATTTCTAAAGTTAATTGCCATTTTTTATTTATTGCAAACCTAGAACGTTAAAAACAAAGTTCTGGGAAATACTTACTTTCCTTAAATAACCTTAGAAATCTATTTCGTTTTTTTTTTTTGCACAATATGATACTGTTTTGGTATAACCTAATTTTTCTGTGTGAGGATCATAAATTTTTGAAAAAAACTGTACTTTTGAAATTTTACGGTATTTAAAAAAATATTTAGCAATGATTAATGAAATCTATGCACTAGTATGCAAAACGCAAGTAACAAAGTCCTTTTTCGTTATCCAGTAAGGAAATTGTAGGAAAGGTTTTATTGCGAGCATAATGAAAAGTTAATTAAACAGGAAAAGTAATATTCGTGCAAATATCAAGAGATTAACATTAGAATTAACGTTAAGGCACCCAAAAAAAACACTTGTAGTGTTTGTCAACTTAAAAAAATAAGAGGAAAAGCACATTTCAAAATATTTATACACACAATAAAAACCCAAGAAAATAACAAGTATTTGCAGGTGGTAGAATGGTCATCATGTTTGAGAAATAGCGTAACGAGTGTTGAGTAATACTTTGGAATTGATTAGTGTTGTAACACGAGCTTAGAAAGTCTTTCAAAAAACAGATGTAAGATAGGATGTTGGAGGTCTATCGAGAAAAACAACAAGTAATGACTTGAGACAATATCCTGCTGGCAGAATAGGCCGAAACCAGACTTTTGCTCTAGTTAACTGAGACCATATGTCTTCCTAGAGGTTATATGTCCGTCTCCCATCCTGAACACTGCACACCATCACCAGCAGCCTAATGGCAGCACCGTTTTAATGGCATAATGAATACAATTATTAGATATTTCATCAATGGAGTCTCATTCTCTTTACCTTGGAGAGTCAATTCAATCTGACAAACAATTTTCGTCGCAAGTTGATACAGAAAGTGGTAGAAATATGGTTACCTTTCACTAACGTCAGAAAAAAAAGTCAATTTGTATGATCCAGGCGTACTTGTGTGAGGAGTCATAATGATGAAGGACAGATGGAGCTTTACATATCCGACAGAGGTTCTCGTACTGGAGATCATCAGCGTGATGATGTTATCTTTCTCTACGTACATATGCTTAAAAGCATCATTGATACCATTTTCTTAAATGATAACTTAATATAAATCAGTGGTTCTTAAACTTCCGACCTCCATGTATTAGCTTAATGTATTAGCTTGACACCGCGACCCCTAAGATTTTGAACACCACTTTCTGACTCCCAACATAAGGTTGAATTATTTAAAGGTTCCTCAATAATTCTAAGACTGCCTCCGCTACTTATGCAGACTTCTTTTAAGAAAACAGTAAATATCAAATTATACATAGCAAAGTATTACAAAAAATACAAATTTTAAATAAATAAATAATGCATATAACTGTATTAAATAAAATTTTTAATGAGAAGAATGGAACTGTATTTCTTTTACAAGTGCTGTTGTATCAGGTGTAATATTTGAAAGCTGCATTCTCAATTCCGGTTCTATGCTTTTCAAATGGTTTCTGTACTTATTTTTAAGATAATGGGGAGATGAAAATGAATATTCTTGATAAATAAGTAGTTTTGGAAGGGATTCTCTCTCTGAACCTTCATATACTTACTCGGCTATATAGTTGTAACCATTAAAAAAAAACTGAATTAATACTCTTGATCGGGGGGGGGGGGGTGGGGTGGGGTGGACACTAGAAATATACTACTAAGTGTTCTAGTAGAGTTTTATCATTGTGGGAAATTTAGTGTCCTAGTCTATGATGGCACATCTTTCAATTTTTCCACAAGGCCTTTCAGTCTGTAAAAGAGGGAATCTTAACATTAAACGAGAGACCTTCACGGACTCCCTAGAAAAACCCTGGGACTCCGGGCTCCGCATACTACACTTTAAGAACCGTTTGTCTAGATAGTTCACAAAAGCACGAAGACGATTCAATAATATTTAGATTTGTTAAATAAATAGGTTTATTTATTTAACAAATCTAAATATTATTGAATCGTTTTTATTCTTGAATGCTACTGGAATTTGTAACAATTTAAGCAAATATTATTATTTATATTTATGCAGCAACAGGAAATTATCTTATTTTACTAATATAATGAGAATGTAATGCGAAAATTCTTCTTCTTATTATTATTAACTTCCCGTCAACTGTCTATTTTGCATTCGTGAAGCAATGTTAATCTCATGGAAACATTGAATTCCTTTCTCAAATCAAGAGATTTTGTTTCCAGTTTAAGAAAACTATTTAATGTATATTCAAATGATTCATTTATAAGTTTTAAGTTTTAAGCATCGGAAAAGATATGTAATTACAGAAAAAATATCGTTTTTTTTTTATCCATTTTATTGTGCTCAAATCGATACACTGATCCAGGTTTGAAACGCACAGAAAAAATTTAACATTAAAAATTAAAATTGTGTTCGCGAATTCAAAATGCCTAGTAGACAGTAGCCTTAAGAACAAAATCCATTAACCCTAATGCATATTCTTTAATTCCAAAAATAAAGTAACCATTAAATAATAAATCATTTTTCTGCTAATATGCAGCTAAAGTTTCTATTTGCGGTATAAACCCAATGAATCAATTCTCCACGCATATTTGGATGTCTAGGTTCTTATTCGACAAAATTGAGATTAAAATTCCAATAATTTTTCATTACAAAATGAACTGAATGTCATCCTGCTGGTTTTAAAGGTAGCACATCGGAGTTTGCTCGCAAAGGTAAATAAAGCCTTAGGCGGTTTTGTCCATTTATTGGGGAAGAATTATTGATGCCACACCAAATATGAAAAGTATTGATCATATCAACAATCTTTTATTATTCAGAGGCAAATGGGAAAGATGGAATTTAATGTGAAACTTTGTTATACCATTTTCTGTTGGAGGAGTTTCATTAGTCATATCTGTTTATTGAATAGAAGGAGTTTTTTAACTTTACCTTTTGCTTATAAAATTACTTCCATTTGCATTACATGAAATTTTAATGGGCCTTCATTAGTTTTCTGAGATTCCCAATTAACAGAAAGAAGTTTCTGTTACGAAATGAAATCTGTTATCTTTCGAATATCCATTTCAGTTATGCATTAATTCACATTATGCTTAGAAAGTATAAATGGAAATGTTTGAATAGATAAAGATATGCATCAGAAAACTCTCCTAAATCATAAATAGGAATTTTGTCACCGTTATTTTTCTAAAATTCTTCTTTATATTTTGAACATGATTGAATAGCTACTAACTCTTATAATGTAATGTTAAATTGTAAAATGAATTTTTAAAAAAAATGTGTTACATTTCATTTGAAAATGTTCAATTGTGTTAAAAAGAGAATGATTTATTTCTTCTCTAAGGGGTCTCAGGTGTGTTAATTTTTTCTGAGGGCTGAAAATATAAACAATTTTTAAAAAGATATAATTCTTTTAAATTAAAATTAAATAATTTAAATCTTTTACGTGTTATTTATAAAGGAATAAAGCTTCAAAAAAGTATGAAGTGTTTAAAATATAATCATAATTTAAAAAATTATAAGCATATGAAAATAAGAAACATTTCTGTAAGAAATATTAAGTTTTATATTGAACATGATATATTTTCTAAAATAGTAGCTCTAATTACTAGCAATATAAGTTGATTTATAAAGTTAAATATATCCTCTATTATTAAACTGCAGTGGGTTTTACATAAATAAAATAATAAATTATATTTAAAAAAAATTAAATTTTAAAATTTAAAAAATAATTCAAAATTTTTAAATATTTTTAAATAAAAAAGATATATAATACTAAAATTAGGTAGGCTTTAAGAAGTGTGATACATTTTATACTTGTACAAAGTTTTAAACATCAAAGGCTACTATTTTAGAAAATAGTTTGCGCATCATAAAAATTACTTAATATTTATTACAGAAATGTTTTTTATTTTCATGTACTTATAATTTTTTAAATTATAATTATATTTTAAACATTTTGTACTTTTCTGAAACCTTATGCTTTTATAAATAATGTAGAAAAAATTCGACTTATTTAATATTAATTTCAAAGAGATATATCTATTTGAAAATTATTTATATTTTCAGCCTTCCAGACAAAAATTAACACCTCTTTTAACATAGAAAAATGTCTGAAAAATACTGACTAGTTAACACTTTTAATTATTTGTAGGGTATATATAAAAATAAAGTGCTTTTCACACTTCACAAACTATTTACTTATAAATTTTCTTAAAATTTTTTTCGATTGAAATTAATTGTTCTGTTTATCTTGCAAGAAAACAGAAGTTACTGTTCAAGTTGAGAGTCTTTTTAATTTGTGTACTTAAATAAAAGTTAATCCTTGATTAATTTAATGTCTTTATGGGTTTTATTTTTTCTAAATGAAATCTAAAATAAAATATATCTTAAAAAAATTAACTCTAGACTCCTAATACTATGGAAAGGAATTAAAATGTTTGAATTAGACAGAGGATATTGACTATATTTTGTTAAACTGATATGTTTCATAACTTGAAAATTGAGAATGATATGCTTTATAAAATATGCTTTCAAAGAACTGTATTGGCCGTGGCAGTTGAGTAATTATGATCGAGGTGTAGTTTCTGTCGAATTGAAGGTTCGAGTCCGGGTAACACTAATGACCCACCGTGAAAAGAAGCGTATGCACATTAAATCTGTTGAGTCTCAAAGTGCTCACGTTGATAGGATGTTTGGGCAATAAAGGGTCAGTTCGAATTTCGGTTATTACTTGACCAGAGGCTAAAAATAATGAGGTTCATCGTCTATAACCCCTTGCAGATTTAAAGTGTGACCTTAATAAAAAAATAAAATTAATCAAAATGACTGTAAATTGAACCTATATAAAATATCCAGAAGGCCGATTTTGCATCTGGGGTACTTACGTATTATACCAAGGATGGCGAACCAGTGGCCCGCGTGCCATTGATGGCATGTGACACAAAATTTTGGGCACCCCAGCGATCAAAATGGTTTGCATTTTATTTCAATATAACAAAGTTTGCTTTGAAGTATTACGAACATTCGCAAGTGATCGATCGTTGGGCGGAAGGGAGCCCACTCGTTCGCTATTGTCTTGCTTTAGTTACGTCATGAACTACAATTGCTAATGATGCAAAGTTTGTCCACACATAGCATACTTAATTTCAAGACAAAACTGTATTTTAAAGTTTATTTGTGTCATATTTACGATTTTTAACTGCTATTTAACATGGCTAGTTCAATTAAAGAACAAAAAGTGCAAGATAGTAAGTGTTACAGAGAATTTCACACACAAATTTGGTGAATCTAGACAAATGGCATTATTGGTAAAGACGATAAAGTGTATATTCTATGATTTGGAATAGTGGTACGCTGAACATCGTCTGTAAAATGGCATTTTGATACCAATTACAAATGCTCTTGTCAAAAAAGTTAACCACAGGAAAATAATTAATTGCTTAGAAACCGTTTGGCAGATAACTCCAATTCACATGCATTCTACTAAAATAGAGTAACATGCTACAATCCTAATATAAGTTATTTGTCGTCTAATCTGCAACAACAGAAGTCACACTAATATTTACTTTAATTTGAATTACACGTATAACTAAAGCATTTACAACTATACAGTGCAAAAGGTATTTTTTCGTAGTAAATAAAGAATTTCGTGTTCTTAGTGTTTAGTTTTATTATTTTCCCAATAATTACAAAATAAAAACCATTTAGGGCACGTCTGTACCTCATTAAACGCTTCTTTAGAAACAAATTGCACGTTGAGACATAAAGGTTCACCATCCCTGTATTATACTGTCGGCCAATTGCGCCAAATAAAAAATGTCGCCAAATGTTGTATCATTATATTAGTGTGTTCAAACTTGCCCAGGAATGGTTTCTACTATTGGCTGCATATCACGGCATTTGCGACATCTTTTGGTTTGACGAAATTGGTTGACTGTATAATACGTAAGCACACGTATTTGTTTATTAAATTATGACTTTGAAATAGCTAATAAAAATAAAAGACATAAATGAATTTTTTACCAAAAATTCATTCTAAATTACCAAATGAGCCATTTAAAAATAATCGATATCAGCATGCACTCCGAAAAATCGGCTTTTATCACATTTTTATATTTTACAAAGGCTTTTTTTTTAGAAAAGGATGGGAGAATCTTTTTTCCATTCACTGCTGAACTTGATTTTCGATGTTGACTCAACATGTTTGTGTAGGAAAACATATTACAATGTTATTCTACGGATAAACATACATACTTGAAAAAATAATAAAAAAAAAGCACGGAATATATACGCGGAAAAATGCTGAGAGTTTCATTTCTTATTCATGCTGGTTGAACCTACAAAGAGCGACTTATATATAAGAAAAGAATATCTTCTTTCAAGATCTTCAAATATTTTACTACTATTTTTGTTCTGAAATTAGGATTCAATGCCAAATATTTGTATAAACGAGTTGCTAGGCGTGTTTGTTGAAAATGGTTCGCTTCAGAATTTAAGATGTTTTGTTAGATTTCAGAAAAAAGAGTCAAAATTGTTTTTATATTGACTATAGTGATAGAATACCGGTTAGCTATGTATAGCATATGTTATTTATAAAAAATTCTTGCAACAACTAAAAAGATACAAACTATGATATCTTAATCTTAAGAAAATATAGAAATTTATGAAGCAATTATTTGCCGCAATTTTTTTAGCAATGAAATATCAGTTCAGCAGTATTAATCTAATATTAAGAAAATTTCCTGCATTTTGAATGTGTCATGAAATTTTTTTACTAACGTACTTAAGAAAGTACAATATGTTGTTATATTACACAATCTTTAGTGAAACGTGACTAATATCAGAATTCAAATTTTTTTCTTGTTAAAAGAACATTTAATAAACAAAAAATAAACTATTTCGCAATAAATATCAATGTTTATTTATAGATAATAACCGAATAAGATCTAATATATGTCGCTTATTATTAGATTCAACATTTTTCATATTTATTTCATTATGTTAAAGTTGTACTTTGCCACATTTATAATTTTTTTGTGAACACATATTACTGTAATATATACTACTCTTTTAAAAAA